>VMDO01016110.1:0-48900 GCA_007922755.1 Pedetes capensis | reverse complement strand
ATCAGATGAGCTAGTATGTAAAAATACTTCAAACAAGTTAAAGTGCCATAAAAAATGTATATTTGTCATCTTTAAATTAGAGTTCATTTAGTTAATTCCCATAACAGTTAAAAACAATATTCTGCAAAATCTTCCTTGCTGCCTAAAATGCCAATGCATTCACAGTGAACTGTTTATAAGCTTGTTCTGAAGCCATCAGGATATATGGTTCTCAGTTTAATATCTTCAAGAACATTGTTCCTAGAAATGTTGCTGCAAATGCCCGAAAATGCCCTTCTCCAAATATGAAATGGGCTGGTAGGTTCAAACTGGGCATGAGATCATCCAAGAGATAAAGAGTGGTAATAACATTGCCATCTTATCAGAAAAGGTTAAAAAGGGACCTTCAATCTCCAATTATAAGATGTTTGGAACACATCGCATTTTGTCAACCTAATAAAGAAAATAAAGTTTAATTTCCCAAAATTTTATTAAAAATGGACTCTGTCATCAGATATCTTACTGCAAAGATGAAATCTCACAACAGAGCCATAAAGTTTGCCATAATAACAAGCTTTAAGCAAATATAAATACTTTTTGTAGTTCTTAAACTTGAGAGGTTTTTGTCATTTAAAAAATTGCTGTTTTCTGTTTTCCATGTTGTTGTTGTTAGGTGCCTTCAAGTGGAGTCTGACTCCTAGCAACCTGCATAGGGTTTTCAGTGGCTGATTATTTCGGGAGTGGGCTGACAGGTCCCGATTTTGTGGTGCTGGGGATCAAACCCAGGGCCCTAGAGGAGAGAGCAACACACATCTGAGCTAAATCCCTGAATCACGGACATTTTGCCACAAGAATTTCTATTCATTAGAATGATTTTTAAGTTATTAATGAAAGGGAGGGGTTTAGCTCAGTTGGTAGAGTGCTGCACTGCATTCTCTAAGGACCAGGATTCCATCCCCAGCATCACAAAACGGAAGGATGTGACAATTCACTCCTGAAGCAATCCTAAAACAATCAGCCATTGAAAACCCTATGAGGATCGATATGAGTAGGACTCCATTCAACAGCACCTAACAACAACAACAACAACAAGGAAAGGGAAGGTGTGGAGAGGGAAAAGTGGTGGTCTTTGAAAAATTAGAAAAACATTTCCCAGTCCATTTCTTAAGATCTTTATTATTTAATACTCTTTTGATGTGAAAATGGCCATTTCCCCCCACCCCTAAATCTTCAGTCTTCTTTGTACCATGAAAGAATGGAAAATACCCACAATCAACCATAGAACTTTCATGGCAGATACAAAAGCAAACTGAAAAGGAACTTTCAAATACATTCTATAACATATTTAAATACATTTGGCTATGGCTACAACAACTGGATACTTTTTAGTTAAAATTTCTCCTTAGGCAGCACTTCTGATTTTAGAAAGTGCTGAGGTAAATGTCTAGGAGCAGAATATGGCTATGTGGCATTCCTTTTCTGTTTAAAATATTTTATAGTTAAATAACACTGAACCTGACTGACCAAAGTACCCTAAATAAAGTATCATTTCCATTAGCTTTTCTCTGGCAAAGTTTTCCCTGATGTTTTTGCATACATGTGGTTGCCATACTTGGAGGGCAATGGAGGTATAATAGCATTATTTAGTTTTTTGCTTATCTCCATGAGAGTTGAGCAGGTATGTAGCCAGTGATATAGAAGTTCAAGGACAGTATTTCCAAATTTCCATACTTGGCTTCTGGAATGATCTGCATCAAGAAATAAAAAGTTAATGTGACTAGTTTTGTACTTTTTTTATTATTCTGAAATGTTATGATTAATGTTCACTAGGTGAATTTTGAGTCAAAACCGTAGCAGAATCTTGTTTAAATATGTAAGTGTAAGAATATAGGTAGATACATTTTGATACATTCATTATAATGGGATACTACCCAACAGTTAACAATTAAATAATTAGAGTGATATACATACATCATTATGGATAAACCACAAGAATATATTGAGCCCAAAAAGTAAGATGTAGAATATTACATACATTTGGGTAAAATTGAAAAGGAGTTTAAGCCAGACATAGTGGCACCTGCCGGTAATCCCAGCACTCAGAAGGCCTAGGCAGGAGGATCACAAGTTCGAGGGCAGAGGCAGCCTGTGCATTTTAGCTAGATATTGTTTCAAAGTAAAAAATAAAAAAGGAGATGGGGGTACAGCTAGAGCACTTGTCTAGTATGTGCAAGGCTCTGGTTTCAACCCCCCAGTACTGAAAAAAAAAGTTTGACTCAAAAATGTTGAGATTGAGTATGAAATATTACTTTGTAATGACTACAGAGGTGTTAATCTCTGTACTCTTAAGTTTGAAATATTTCTTAATGAAAAATTATTTCAAAATATATAGTTACTGCCCACTATTATATGTTTAAGTTTGTTAAATTAAAAATTATTGAACTGCCACTCATAAAAGTTCCCAAGAGTCACTGACTAATATTCAGATAAAATGATCCAAGGGAAAGAGTGTATACGTTAGAGTCAGACAGATCTGGGTTCCAATCCTAACTCTATCTCCAACTAATTTTGTGACCTTAGGCAGGTTATTTAATTGCTCTGAGGCGAAGTTTCTTTTTCTATAAAATAGGTTTAATACCTCAGGATTGTTATGAGAATTAATGAGAAAATATATGCGAAAATCTGTCACAGAATAGTTGTTCAAAAATATTAATTGCCCTCCTTTCAGATACCTCTCAGCCCCAGGTTGATGTTTTATTCATTTTTTTGTTGTTCCTAGTGTCTAATTCCACCAGATGGATTGACACAGTGTCTGCAACAATGGGTTTAAACATAAATAAGTTCGTTTGCCTGGCACAGAATCAGCAAGTGTTTCAATCTGCTGTACATAGGGTCGCTATGAGTTGGACTCGACGGCACCTAACAACAAGAAGTGTCTAATTCAATGCCTACCCTGATAAATATTTGCTGATTTGAATTTAATAAACCATTATATATATATACAATTGAGCAAGATTTTTAAATATAAAGTCTTCTAGCCAATAGCTTATTAACAATTATCAAAATTATCTACTAGAATTTAAAAACAGAACATATTTTATTATCTTGTCTCCCACCAATACAAAGAATAAGGTTCCCTGAATTAGATTTAGCTTTCTTATTGTTTTGAAGGTACTTTTACAACAAAAGGTATAATATGTAATAGGAAAAGCACATAAAATATGGAAACCATTTACAAGTCTCCATTTTTATTTGAAGCTGACTTTAAAACGTGGATGCAATTAATTTTCTAAGATTCTCCCCTTCCCCACCAACACCTTTATGCAACAGGGTCTCACTGTGTAACTCAGGCTGGCTTGAACCTCACCATGTAGTCTAGGCTGGCCTTGAATTTGCTATCCTCCTGCCACAGCCTCCTGAGTGCTGCGATTACAGTCATACACCACCAGGCCTGGCTAAGATTGTCTCTCTTAACACAAGCCCAGAGGCACTGTCTTTTCTCATTCAGTTGTAAGCGTTCAATAAATGTAGAATTGAAACAACCTTAAATTAAGGAATAATTTAATTTGGTTTTTCAAATACTAAAAGATTTCTAGATTATGGCTCAATAACATTAGTGTCAATTATGAATAAAACAAAAACAGATGCTAGTTATGAGAACACATTAAAAATACCTGATTCATCTCATTTTATGGGCAATTCTAGACCAGTTAAATTACATACTTAAAATATTAAGGGTGTGTTTATAATAATTGATCCCTCTGTATTAATTAGTACTGGAAACTTTACAAGATAATGCCACAGATTTCTAAAGATTACTTTGATTATCTTAATGTTCCAATGTTATGAGTCTAAACTAAATAAAATAAAAAGTTTATTCTCGGACACTCCTAAAACCAGTCCTAACTAATTTTCTGAGATAAAACAACTCTTACTTCTCACAGCATTATTCTGCCTTTCCTGAATCCCCATCAAGAGCTCTGGTCCATCCACACCTACCAGTGTTCTTAGCTGAACGTTCCCATGAGCAGACCCCTATTTGCAGCTATTATTAAGCTAGTCCATCTCCATGGTGATTCAAGGACAGGAGCATGGGGAAAGAGGTCGCTCCCTTTCACAAGCTCCTGTTGCTTATTTCCTGTCTTATTGTTACCAGGGACAAAAGCTTGGAACCTGTCTGGGAGGTAGTTCCTGTTTCCCTGTCCTTTCCAGAGACTGATGTGTTAGAAATGGCCTCATGCGCTCTGACGGGTTTCCCGTTAACAGCTGACTGCTACTGTCCTCTTGTGGTGTAGAGACGCCAGATCGTTGCAGGTTGGCAGATGACAGTCCTTTGAAGCAGATGCACTGCTTTTGTTCCTTTTATAACTATTAGAAATCATTCTATATTTTTCTTTGCCTTAGCAAAGCCTATAATAAATTATTTGAATACATCTAAGCTATAAAGATTTCTGGGCCAACCTTTGAATTAAGGATCTATTCAGAAATCTTTTTATTATAATATTTTTATAGATTCTAGTTTAATCAAACTTTTAATTACATACAGAATTCATTATGCTGGGAACATTAGACTATAAAAAGGATATTTTAAAATGAAAACTCCATTTATAGATCCCTGCTTTAATTCTGGATTAATTAAGTTAAATCTTTTGGGAGTTATACACAATTAGTAAAGATGGCCAAAGCAAAAAGAATGAAATTACTTTCACTTCGAGTACAAAAGCTAACATGCAACTGCTCTTTTTAGCTACCAACTAACCCAAGACCAGCAGCATTTATTGAATGCTCCTCTCCTTTGTTATCAGTTCTTTTAATTTTAGTTCTCTTATTTCTAATTGCTTCATATTATCTAAATCACTAAGATGAAATAACTTCCCATTACTACCACACACAATGAGCGGAAGGTCTGTCCAATAACATATATTTAAAAGGACAAGTGTATGCAAATTTCAATTAGTTTTTATTAGGCAGGGGAACTCAGATTTGCCATGACAGTGAGGCATTTAATATGTCACTGTTGATTGAATGTGGCCCAAATGGCCCTGTAAGTCTTATCAGGAATCAACGTTAAATGGGGAGGTAAAAATAACACTTTTCTTGAATTACCAAAATTAAGCGGGGGAGTGTTCCAGGACGAACCCTGAGTTCTTGCAGGCACATTAGTTTCATTGCTATTATAAGCATAATTTCTGTGCAACATCACATGTACTGTTTTTTCATGATGTAGCTATAAATTACATGTGTGAACTGAAATCAATGCTATTTGTCTTTACAAAAATTCATAGTTTAATTCAGTGACCACCAAAGTTTTGATTATGCACCTCTACCAGTAACAAAAATAGAAATTAGACTCTGACGAGATAAAATAATGATGAATAAAAGTCCTATGATATTTTTCTTGCATGCCAAAGAGTAGTATTTTTCAAAATTTCTGGATATTTGCAATTTAGTTTGGAGACCACCAGGGCAAAATATGAAAGAAATATAATGTATAATCTGTTTTTCTAAATGATTAATATGCATTCAGTTTTGCTCCCTTCTAAAATCCTACTAGAGCTGGGTGCGGTGGCACACCCCTGTAATCCCAGAGACTCTGGAGGCAGAGGTAGGAGGATCGCAATTTCGAGACCAGAGGCAGTCTGTAATTTAGCGAGACCTTGTCTCAAAAAAGTAAAGAAATGGGCTGAGGGTGCAGCTCAGTGGTCCAGCACTTGCAAAGCATGCAGGTAAAGGCCCTGGGTTCAACCTTTAGTACCACAAAATAAATAAAATAAAATAAAATCCTACTAGACCAATATAGGGCTGGGATTTAGCTCAGTTGGTAGAGCGCTGTGCTGCAGTCTCTGAGGTCCCGAGTTCAATTCCCAGCACCGCAAAAATGGGAGAAGGACCTGGCAATCCACTCCCAAGGCAATCCCGAAACAGTCAGCCATTGAAAACCCTATGAGGGTCGCTATGAGTCAGATACCGACTCGATGGCACCTAACAACAACAAGAAGAAGACCAATATAAGGAAATAAAAGGGGAAGAAAAGAACATAAATGACAAAGATGGGGAGATCAGGGAGAGAGGAACATTAATATTTTTCTTTTATTCCTTTCTCCTCAGAGCCCTAACAAACCTCTCCTATCCTCACTCTAGCAGATGGCCCAACTTCCAACTTCACTTTAAAAGCAGACGCAATCAGAAGATAATTTCCATAGTCTCACACCAACACATCTGCCCACTTAACTTGCGTCTGCACCCACTTACTTTATCCTGCCATCTTAAGCCAATTCCTCCTTTGGTACACTAGATCCAGGGTAGTCATATAATTCATTGCCCAAACTGGTACACTTAAGAGAGAAAGACAAGACTAATTGAAAAGTTGCCAGGACAATAATCAAAAACAGGTTGTCCCAAGGTAAGTAGGTTACCCTGACAGGATCCCATCCTCTCTCATCAGCTTGAAGAAATTGCTTTAGGAATTCTTCTCTGTCACCAACATTGTTAACTTCTTGATTTCTACAGAATTATTGCTATCCAGTCCAAACTTGCTGTTCTCTCTCCCATATTAAAAAAGAAAATTAATTTGACCCCATTTCTCTCTTTAGTTATGGTACCATTTCATTGCTTCTTTTTGTGGTAAGATATTCAAAGAATTGTCTCCACTCAGATTTCTTTCCTCCCTTTGGAAATCACCTCTTCACAAATGAATCCCAATTTTATATCTCCAAAATTCTAGACTTGTTTTTCCATCTATATATTTACATATCTATTTGTCTATCTAATGGACATCTCAAACTCAGGATGCCAAAATCTGGACACTTTATCTCCTCTGACCAAAGTTGGCTTCTGCTACAATGTTCTTCATCTTGGTTGATGGCAACTCCATCCTTCCAAACATGGAGTCAATCTTAGCTCCTCTATTTCATTCACATTCCACACCCAAACTGTCAAGATATATTTTGGTTTTACCTCTCATATGTTGTTGTTAGGTGCTGTTGAGTTGGTCTGAAGTACAGTGATGCTTTGTACAATAGAACGAAACACTCCCCAACACTGTGGCATGCCTGACACTAGTGGCAGTGCTTCTTTGCTATTCATTGGGGTGGGATTTAGCTCAGTTGGTAGAGTGCCGCTCTGCAGTCTCTGAAGTCCTGAGTTTGATTCCTAACAGGACAAATACAGGAGAAGGACGTGGCAACCCACTCCTGAGGCAATCCCAAAACAATCAGTCATTGAAAACCCTATAAGGGTCGCTATGAGTCGGACACTTAACAACAACAACAACAAGGGTTTTCAATGGCTGATTGTTTTGGGATTCCTTCGGGACTGCATTGCCACATCCTTCTCCCTTATCTTTCACATATCCTGTATGTAATATGATCATTTTTCACCATCTTTGCTGGTACCACTCTTATATCTCATCTGAGTTAGTTCCTCTAATTGGTCTCTGTACTTTCTCTTGACCCCCAAAGTACCTTCTCATCACAGCAACAGAGTGATCCTTTTAAAACATAAGTCAAATCATGACTTTCCTGTCCTTAAAACCCTGCAGTGGTTCCACTTCTCACTGACAGTAAAAGATAAGACATCATGACAGTCTTTCTTTCTTTCTTTCTTTCTTTCTTTTTTTTCTTAAAGTCTTTGCTTTGAGACATAATGGAAAAATAGGTACACATCGAAAAGACAAACATGATCACAGTTGAGTGAAGATAATCTAATCAGCTAATGATGAGACAATCTGTTAGTTGCTGTTGAAGCTGAAGTTCTGAGTATGACATGCCACAGGCTGAAAGGAATGGACAATTAGTATTCCTCTCTTTCTTCCTTACCTTCTCCTTCAACAGACTCCACACCAACCTCCTCATAATCCTTCTCTAAGGCAGCTATGTCCTCTCGGGCCTCAGAAAACTCTCTCTCTTCCATCCCCTCCCCCATGTACCAGTGAACAAAGGCATGCTTGGCATACATAAGGTCAAATTTGTGGTCCAGGCAAGCCCAGGCCTCAGCAATGGCTGTGGTATTGCTCAGCATGCACACAACTTTCTGTACGTTGGCAAGATTTCCACCAGGTACCACAATGGGAGGCTGGTTATTAATGCGAACCTTGAAGCCAGTGGGGTACCAATCAACAAAATGGATGCTGCATTTGGTCTCGATGGTGGTAATGGCAGCATTGACATCTTTGGGAACCACATCACCATGGTACAACAGGCAGAAAGTCATATATTTACCATGGCGAGGGTCACATTTTACCATCTGGTTGGCTGCCTCAAAGCAAGCATTGGTGATCTCTGCTACAGAAAGCTGCTCATGGTAAGCTTTCTCAGCAGAGATGACAGGGGTACATGTGGCTAGAGGGAAGTGGATGTGGGGATAGGACACCAGGTTGGTCTGGAATTCTGTCACATCAACATTCAGAGCTCTATAAAGTCTGAGGGAAGCTGTGGTGGAAGACACAATCTGGCTACTAGGGAGGTTGAGGTTAGTGTAGGTTGGGCATTCAATATCGAGATTTCTATGACAGATGCCATAGATGGCCTCATTGTCCACCATAGAGGCACAATCAGAGTGCTCCAGGATGGTTTGAGTGGGGAGGATTGAGTTCAGGGCTCAGCTACTGCTGTGGAAGCCTGGGGGGCTGGGTAAATGGAGAACTCCAACTTAGACTTCTTTCTGTAATCAACAGAGAGGCATTCCATTAGAAGGGAGGTGAAGCTATAGTCAATTCCCCCACGAAAACTGTGGAAAACCAAGAAGCCCTGAAGACCTGTGCACTGGTCAGCCAGCTTGTGAATTTGGTCCAAGGTGAGGTCAATTATCTCCTTGCCAATGGTGTTATGCCCTCGGGCATAGTTATTGGCAGCATCTTTCTTGCCTGTGATGAGCTGCTTTGGGTGGAAGAGCTGGCGATAGGAGCCAGTGCAAACTTCATCAATGATTGTGGGTTCCAGGTCTGCAAAAACCACCCTGGGCACATGTTTGCCAGTTCCTGTCTCACTGAAGAAGGTGTTGAAGTAGTTGTCTTCTCCCCCAGTGGTCTTGTCACTTGGCATCTGGCCATCAGGCTGGATGCAATGTTCCAGGAAATAGAGATCCCAGCAGGCATTGCTGATGTGGACACCAACCTGGCCAATGTGGATGGAAATGCATTCATGTATGGTGGCTACAGGCTAGAAGGCGAGAGCAACAGGAGCAGACACCCGGTCCTGGTTACCATCCTCAACAAGCTAAGAGTTGAGGTAAGTAACACACTCCATCATGATAGTTTTTGAGGCCCTAATTGATTCGGCCCCCATTACCTCCGGACTTTATCTCCTGCTTGTCTCCTCTCACTCTGCTCCTGACACAGTGATGTCCTTTTTACTATTTAAACACACTGCTTATTCCTGCCTCAGAGCCTTTGCATTGGGTTTTTTCTCTGCCTGGAGTACTCTTTTTACCAGGTATCTCTATGACCAATTCTCTTACTTCCTTCAAGTCTTTGTTTAAATCTCGCCTTCTTGATAAAATCTGACTACTCTATTTAAATTTTCACTGCCTAGTATGCCCAAGGCCCTGGATTTGATCTACAGCAACACTAAAAATGAAACATAAAATAAAAATAAATAAAATTTTAGCCCATTCTTTCTCTCTCCCTCCTACTCACGCTGTCAACTGACTTACCCAGCTTTACTGTTTTTTTTGAGGAGGGCAGTTTGAGACAGGGTCTCACTGTGTAGCCCACAATGGCCTCAAATCCATGTCAATCCTCTTGCCTCAGTCTCCCAAATGTTTGAATTATAGATGTGTGCCACCACACCTGGCTATTTTCTAACACAGAATACAATTTATTTATGTATTATATTTATTTATTCTTTATTATTTACTCTCATCTTTTGAATGTAAGCATCTTAAGTGCAGGATCTTTATCTGCTTTGTTCACTACTGTAGTCCAAGGGTCTAGAACATGGTTAGCATTAAAACTTTTCTTTTGTTAAGAGCAAAACAACAAAATTTTTGGAAGTAAAAATCAGATGAAGGAGTGGTCATGATAGCAGGCGGGAGAAAAGCAGAATCCTAAATAAGCAATGGAGAAAGCCTAGATTCAATCTACTATATACCCTAGAATCCTCAAAGGCCTCAGAAGCCTTTGTTAAAGTTATTTAGGAAAGAGTTAGATCCCTGGAAAATCTCCACCTCATGCCACTGGGCAATTTCCCCTCTCCAACTCTAGAACAGTCTCAGAAAGAGTAATACAAAAAGTTTCTGGATTGGGGAACACCAGACACAGCAGAGAGGGGGAGTACTACCATGAAAACAGGAAGGGTGTGAGCATGTACACTAAATACCAAGGGCCTTAGGTTTTCTCCATTAGACTCCCAGCACTTTGGAAGTTGGGTTGTTTCCTCTCCAGGCAGGGTGCTGGAAGAATCTTCTTGGAGGGAGCTGACAGGTCAACATAAAGAACCTAGACATACAGATGCTGGGAATTCTTCACAAGAGCCACTGGATCATCCCATAGTGAAGCTCTATTAACAGCTACCCCCTGCTCTGGGGGCTTTCAGTGTATTTTTTAGTCTTCGTAGTTCTAAACATAAATAATCACAGGATACCAGGCATCTGAGGAAAGCCTCTAACATGAGACACAGAGAACTAAACACAAGAGGAGAAACAACAGGGAAAAGAAAACTTCAAGAAATAATTATCATTAAACCTCCAGAGAGATAAGATGAAATATGAGTAAGAAGCTGTAGAAAGCAAATATTTAGGGAACAGCAAGAGCTCATAGAAATTAAAACATGTAGAAATAAATAACCATCAAACTAGAAGATAAAGTTGAGACAATTTCTCAGAAAGTAGACAACTCAAAATGATGGAAAATAGGATTTTTGTTTTTGTGGTTCTGGAGATCAAATCCCGGGCCTCATCCATACTAGATAAGAGCTCTATATCATTGAGCTATGTTCCCTTTGCCCAAAATAGGATTTTGAAGATTGAGTCCAGGAAACCCAATGTCTGAACAATAAGAGTTACAAAGGAATACAGTAAAGGGAAGGCAGGGCCACCACCAATTTCTAGGTCACCTTTGTGTAAATGAGAAAAAGACACTCTTGGTGAATGCACTTTGGATACACAGCTTGATGTGCAGAAAAAGATATGTGAAGAAAAAGATGTTCCTCTTCCAAGCAGACAAGCTTCAAGCTAAGGCACATAGTTTAGTGAATGGAATCCAGGTTAGATTTTGGCCCCCAGCCACCTCCTCAGCAGGGCACCTTTGTGCAGTGCACAAATTGAACAGCCATAAGTAGCAACCTTGATGTTATTTAGGAAATCATCTAGGACTTAAGGAACTGAATTTCACAACTTTTGAAAAGATCTAGCACTTGCTAGATCTCAGATCAATGGATGAAAATAGACGTATATCAAGGCATATCATTATGAAATCTCACAACTTAGGGGATAAAGAGATAACTCTACAGTTTCTGATGATAAATAAAATGAACAAAAAGGTGCACAGAATCAGAATCAGAAAGGCTTCAGATATCTCAACAGCAATCTTGGAAGTCAGAATAAAATGGAGCCATGTCCACAAAAAAATAAATGTAAGAGTTACCGTATGACCTAGAAATTCCACTCCTAAGGTGCATACCCAAGAGAATTGAATCCATATGTTCACACAAAAAGTTGTAAATAAGTGTTCATAGTTGCATAATCACAAGACCCCAAAATGGATGAAACCCATAGGTCCATCAATTGATAAATGGATAAACAGAATGTGGTCTATCTATATAGTAGGTAATTCAGCCATGAGATAGGAATGAAGTACTGATATAGGGTAGAATAGAGGAACCTTGAAAACATTATGTTAAGTGAAAGAAGCCAGACACAAAAAGGCTACCTATTATATGATCCCATTAATGTGAAATGTCCAAACAGGCAAATCTATAGATACAGAAATCAGATCAGTGGTTGCCAGGGTGTGGGGGACAGAAGAAGTAAGGAGTGATTGCTAATGGATATACAGTTTATTTTTGGAGTGATGAAAATATCATAAAATTAGTGGTGATTGATTGAATAACCATTGAATTGTATACTTCAAAATCATGAAATGTGTTGCATCTAACTTATATGTCAATTTTTTAAAAGAATGGAGCAAGGTCTTCCAAATGATATTTCTCTTTAAACTATAAATCAAATATGAAGGTTGAATGAAAACATTTTAAAAAATGAAATGTCTCAAAAATTTACCATCCATGTACTCCTTCTCAGAGAACTACTATTAAAGATATATTACTTCAAAATAAGGGAATAGACCAAAAATGAACCAAGAGAATGACAAATTACATTGCGATGTAGTTTCAAAATGAATCTTAGGAAGGTAGCTGAGTAGCAGGTCTAACGGCAAGAGGAAAACTTCACATAGAAAGAGAAATGAGCTCTCTGAAAGAAATAGCTTTGGGAAAACCATAAATTAGAACTAAAAAATTACCCGGTAAAAATGTCCCTATGGGAAATTATATGGAGAGAAAAATGAAAGATGTTGGAATTATCAAGAAGTACAAAGAAATCAAAGACATTTTTGTTTGTTTGGGTCTGGTTGGTTTTGGTTTTTGAGACAGTCTCATTGTGTAGCCTAGGCTGCCCTTGAACTTGCTGTGTAGACCAGGTTGGCCTCTCACTGATCCTCCTGCCTCTGTCTCCTGAATGCTAGGATTACTGGCCACCATGCCTGGTGAAATCTGAGACATTTTAAAATAAAAGTAAATCATTAGCTGGGTGCCAGTTGAACATGCCTGTAATCCCAGTGATTTAGGAGGCTGAGGCAGAAGGATCACAAGTTCCTCCTGGCCAGAGGCAGCTTGCACAATTTAGCAAGACCCTCTCTCAAATAAAAAATAAAATAAGGGCTAGGGAAGTGGCTTAATGGTGGAAACATTTGTTTAGCATGCTTCAGGCCATGGGTTTAACTCCCCGGTACTGCCAAAAGAAAAAAGGTAATATTTAATTCAGGAAAAACACAAAGTAAAAAGTGAAGATAAAAATACACTACAATGCTCAGCTATAGATAATATTTGCATAGGCAAAAATATACTTTTTATTTTAATTTAATCCCAAACTATAACTACATTTGGAAAATGGGATAAAGAGAATGGTGGAGCAGCAGAACTAAACCTTCATCTAGAACAGGAGGAAATTGATTGCTGAGGTAGGAAATTGATTACTAAACTTTAAAACTAGTGACTGAGAAGATAGCAGTATGTGCCTAATACAAGAAATAGATGTGCAGAAAATTGTTGTTATGTGCCATGAAGTCAGATCCAACTCATAGAGACCCTATGTACAACACAACAAAACACTACCCAACACTGTACTATGCACACAATCCTTTTATATTTGAGCCCATTGTTGCAGCCATGGTATTTCTTCTCATTTTGAGTTGTGCCACAGCAGTAAATGGAGATCCCAGGAGCTTTACTCCATTCCTGTCATTAAGCTCAACCCTACTTTGAGGAGGCAACTCTTCCCTAGACGTCTTCTTAAATCCTTCCAGCTTGAAGGTGCCACTTTCTAGCACTGTATTTGACAATGTTTCTCTGCTATTCATAGGGCTTTCAATGGCTAGTTATTTCAGGAGTGGACTGCCAGGTCCTTCTCTCTAGTCTGTCTTAGTCTGGAAGCTCACCTGAACATGTCCACCATGGATGGCCCTGCTGGTATCTGAAATGCCTGTAGCATAGCTTTTAGCCTCATAGCAACATGCAAGCCCCCCAACATGACAAGCTGACAGACATGTGGGAGAAAATTACTATTGGAAATTTTCAAAATTTAAAACAAAAAGGAATGATAAAAACAGAAATGTAATTGGTTTTCTTTCCTTCTCTTTTCCTCTGAAATAACTTGGGACTGTTAATAGAAGGGATCTGTATGCATGGGAAATGGATCAAGCATCTGGGCCTTAGGCCTCCACCCCCACCCAACTCCACCACACCCTCTTATAATTTTTTCCTCAATAGTGTGTGACTGAATACTTGCGTAATATCTTAGTAAAAAGCACCCTTTAAGGAGTTCTTTCTGGGACAAAGGGAAACTATTCTAAAGCTGAACTGATGTTTTCTCTTCCACAGCCTGAAACCCATGAACAACTTGTAAATGGCACACGAGGGTTTGCTGTCAAACCCAGGTCTAGCTGCAATGGCAGCTCTTTTACTACAGCAAAATTCTCAAAAGAAGCCACTCAAGACTACTAATTTCAAAAAGATGATAGAGAAGTGTAAAAGAATGTAAACCAATGTTAGTATATGCTTGATTTAATAGTACAAAACAACACTCTTGGTATTTTGTCCGTTTCACTCTGATCTATTTAAAAGAACAAGGCACATCTGCAGAGCTACAGATTCAGTTTAGTGCTACATTCCTACTTGCTATTTCTGAACAATTGGTAGGATTTTGTGAAAGATTCCTGTCTGGTATTCTTCTGTGCAGTGGTGAGTGAATGAAAGAGTCATGTCCCATTTTTGTCATGGAGGGAAATGGAGATAGTACCCATTAAAACCCCATGGTGGTGGCAGTAACAATTAGGGAAAGATCTCTCAAGGAAGGTGATTCTTGGACTAGTGTTAATTAGGACTGTGAGTCCAGCCATCCTTCCCCACCCAATGGCAAGGCATCTCTCTCCATTATCACCCTTGGAGGATCATGGAGGTGCTCTGTTGAGAAGCTGGTGGGTTTCTCTGTAGACAGAGATAGTACTGAGACTCTGTCTGCTTTGGCAGAGGAGGAGCCCTGGCTCTCCTGCAGAAATGAAGGGCCTGGGGCACTCCTGCCAAGAACAGGGCCTGTAGATTAGTAGATGCTTGGATTTAGGCTTGAGGAGGAGGTATAGCCACTTGGCAGAAACATGAGTTCTGGACATCAAAGCGATTCTGGTCATATTGACAATGGAGGAGAGTTCCTCTTTTCTCTAGGTCTGAGAACATTTTCCACCAGGCAACATCTATCCAAATGTTCTGGGAGAGGGACATAGGACAGGTCTTGGGAACCCTACAGAAAGACGAGGGTTGCCTGGTACCCAAGGTCCAAAGTGGATGGGGAGAAGAGACCCTTAAGAAAGTGGTCAGGTCATAAGTCTCTAGATGGAGACCAACTACTAGAGACTGACTACTAGAAATACCAGAGGCACAGTGACAGAAGGTCGCAGGGTATTAATGTGCTACTGTCTGGGAGTGGCCCCTAGAATCACATGATCCCCCATAGGGAAGTATGTCACCAATATTCATGTGCAGTGGCACAATCTGGCAAAGCCAGGCCTGCTGAGCAAAGCTGCCCAAGGCTCCTTTGCAGATAACTGCCTCAATTTACAGGCAGGGAGAAGGTGCTGGAGTTGTGTCAGAATACAAAACACTCCTTCTTGAACTAGGGTGAAGTAAGAGTGGGCAGCAGTATAGGCATATAATACAGTATAGGCATACAATCAACCTTAATTCTAGCCTCTTGGTAAAATCCCTGGTGGGTTAGGGGCTCTGCTATATAGTCCAGTAGTCCCTCCTCATTCCAGGCAGAACCTATAGATACTCTTGGAGGTATTTCATGCTGGGGTTGTTGGGTAGGAGTCTTAAAGCTGCCAGAAGGCTGGACAAACTTCAAGCAACAACAGACTGCCCTAGCCGAAGATTCCACTCCTCCAACATAAACAGAAAGATGCCCCAAAGAGCTCCTTTCCCTTTCCCCAGACAGTGATCTCAGAATTTCCTGATGTAATTGCATCAGAAAGAGAGAGTATTGGTATCTGGGTGGCTTATGAACTTTCTTAATTTGCTACAAACCCTGTGATAATACTAAAGGTTTGTTGTGTGAGCTTTTGGCTGAGTCCTGCTCTGTTAATTCCTGCCACCTGAGGGCACTGTTGGAAAGCACAAACAGAAAGGGAACATTGGTGGTCAAGCTGCCTTAAGAATCCGCCAGGGTAGTTCAAAGTGGGGATAAACTGAGAAATAAAAATTTGCATGTGTTCTGAGACAAAAGAGCAGCATATGACAACAGGCGGCAGTTCTTATAGGCAAACGGGAGACAGAGCCCGAAGAGATTCCCTTGAAGCATTGGTACAATGCCATAGAAGCTGCCTTTGGTTTCTGCTGTGCCTGGAGAAGAGCCTATTAAGGCCAGAGAGCCAATTCCTGTACGTACCTGCAAGGTGGAGAATGGAGAGGCCTGCGCCTTACTCCCTGTTCCTATCTGACAGAGGGACTGGGTTGGACACTGGTGGGCACCTGAGTTCTTGCCCAAGAAGGAGACTATCACTCTGGGCAAACACGAGGACCCCTGGCAACAGGTCTGGCTCTAGGTTGAGGGGCTGGCAGGTTGGTGGGGACCAAAGTGGAGTAGGGACTCAGGGAGACTATCAATTAGACAAACTTGTCAGACATGGGGGTGGTGGTCCTGCAACTAGGTGGGGCTGGGTCCAGGAGTTAGACAGCCCATGGACACTGACACAGAAAGATTTCTCTGGACTTCTAAATCCTTTGTGAACAGCAAACAAAGGTAAAATGAATATATAAAAGTAAACAGTGCACAAGTATTCATTTTTGTTATTGCTGTTGTTTTGGCTTTAACTTTGGTTTTTTTGAGATAAGATTTTGCTATGTATGCCAGGTTGTCTTGGAACTCACTATGTAGCTCAGGCTGGCCTTGAACTCACAATTCTCCTGCCTCAGCCTCCTGAATGCTGAGATTACAGGTGTGTGCCATCATGCTTCGCTTTGCTATTGTTATTGATTCCCTTGAATAGCACCTTAGAAAGTTATACCTGAGGCTCCTATCAATGAGTTCAGAACTATGAGGCTGGATGGTAGCCCCATTACAAGTAGGAATTCTAACTTTGACTCACATCATTCATGGTCCACATTGATTCATGTTAACTTTTATGTGACTCTCACATTCCCTTCTATTCTCTAGCATTTCCAAACTTCTGGGAGCACCTTACTGTTGTGCACCCTTTGCCTGAGGAGTGTAGCTATCCTCCCCAGGGCTGCCTTTTCCTTTCTCTGATCCTAAGAGTCTCTCTGATTCCAAGCCTCTCAGCCTAATATGTGTGTGTATTACAAAAACCCAGAAATCCTCTGACTTGATTTGGCCTCTCTACAGAAAGTAAAAGAGAAGAAGAGGAAGGAGAGGGAGAGGTGTAGGGAGTGATTTCCACAGAACCATTTCCCTAGTTAGTTATTAGTTTTTCATAAGTAACAAACAAGCAGCAAATTTTAAATGCATTTCTTACTGGATCTCTTACATACATGGGCTTAGGTTTCTGGTAAGGGAATACACACTAGTGGAGGAATATGTGTTTATATTTGTACATTTACTCTTAGATATGGTCTGCTCTCTGTGGCCAAAGAGCTCATCACCTTCTCCAACCTGAAAGCCTCACTGCGCTGCAGTCCTGCTGATTCTCTTCCTCCAAAAGGTCTACGTTACTAGTTGTGGAGACTAGTGATCTTTTACTTTCTTTGGTTCTTTATTGAAATTAAGAATAAAATAGCCTTTTTGCTTAATGTTCCTATCCTCATTGCAGCCCCTATTTATTCGTTTGTTTATTGAGACAAGGTCTCACTATGTTATCTAGGCTGATCTTGAACTTCTGGACTCAAATGATCCTCCTGCCTTAGCTCTTGAGTAGCTGGGACTACAGGCATGCACCACCACTCCCAGCTTTTCTTCTTCCTGCCTCCTCCTCCTCCTCTTCCTCCTCCTCCTCCTCCTTTTTCTTCTTCTCTCTCTCTCCTTAATGAATAATGTACATGTAGACAATAAGTGGGCGATAGATGCACTTTTGAATACTTGTGTGTCATACACAGTGTTTTGGGGGAATATAGTAGACTATAGATAGTGTCCCTTCTTTTAGAAAACATAATCACATCTATTTTCTCTTATAATTCAATTTATGAGCCATGTGCTTGCTCAGTAAGATTTCTTAATTACATTTGTGTTTTATTATTGCTGATAAGGATTTACACTATGATTAAGTGGAAATTTACCTCTGAGATGCTCATCAATGAACTGTAAATTAACATCCACATTGTTCGCAGTTGGATCAAAGGCACACATACTCTCGACTAAATATTTGTTAACATACTGTGAACAAAGAACAAAAGAAAAGCTGTGGGATCACCAGCAAGTAGAAATACAGTGCCCAGTTCACCAATTTACATTATTCCATTTATATAAATTTTTAAACAGCCTAAACCAATCTATGGTGTTAGAAGTCAAGATCATGGTTATCTTTGGAATGTGTGGGTTGGGGGGGTTATGGGAAAGGGTACAAAGGAAGGCTTTTAGGATGTCACTGATGTTCTGTTTCTTGACCCTATGTGTAGGTTACATGGATGTCTTTATTATGTGAAATTCTTATATTTGTACACTTATGAGTTATGCCAGTATGATTTGTATGCCTAAACTGTGTAGGTTATTATTCAATAAAAACAGTGCTTTAGAAAAAAAAAACTTACAAATTTACACTTATCCCAATTTTTCAAGTCACTTGAAAATTCCAACTCTGGATAAAAGAATAAGACAGCTCCTTTCAGGATGTCATGCACTAGGTTTATGTTGGCTTCCAGCTCCTGGGACATGCTGTCTTGAGGAGAGCTTGGCTCTGTCTGAGGAATATGATCATAGAGCAACAGTGTCACAAAGTCCATGGAATTGACTTGTTCGAGGCATTCTTGCAGATCCTGCAGCATGATTCGGAAGAAGAGAATTCCTGCTCGATGGACTTCCCCTTTTTTTTCCATCTCTAGAATAACAGAATGACATTTCACATTGCTATTCAGTCACATATTTTTCTATAGAACTATGAGCAGATTATAGTAAACATTTTTTTTCAGGCAACAGGAGACCATGTCCTATGGTTTTAAACAATCTTACTTTCTCTAGCCATGAAGTCAAGAGAGACATGGAATTCACATGGTGCAGCTCTTAGGAAAGATCGATTCTTTCTCTCTCTCTCTCTCTCTCTCTCTCTCTCTCTCTCTCTCTCTCTCTCTCTCTTTCTTTCTGTATTGGGGGGTTGAACCCAGAACCTTGCACATACTTTGCAAGCACTTTACCACTGACCTGTACTCCCAGCCCCATTTTAACTTTTTATTTTGAGATAGGGTCTCATCAAGTTATGCAGGCTGTCTTTGTCCTCAAACTTGAGATCTTCCTGCCTCCCCCTCCCAAATTTCTGGGATCATAGGCATGTACCTCTGCACCCATTGCTTTTCTTTTCTTTTCTTTTCTTTTCAAGACAGGGTCTTGCTATGTTGCCCAGGCTGCTCCCAAACTCCTGGGCTTAAGTGATCTTCCCATCTCAGCCTCTCTCATAACAGATTATGGGCTTGTGCCTCCAGGCTTGGCTTTCTTCTTTCTTCTTATCCCACTCTATGTAATGGCTAGAAATCTTCCTGTGCAAGCCCACACAGTATTACTCAAATTCTGTTCACTTCATTCTAGCTCAAGGTTTCTATGTCTTCTACCCACAACCACTTATCCAAGCTGGTATTGCACTAAAAGTGGCCTGAGAATGTGGAATCACAAGAACTGAGGGACTAGTCTTGCCTCCACCACTACTTGCTGTTGGACTTGGATATTCCACATTACTTTTTGTGGGCTTTAGCTCCTTTATCTGTAAAATGAGATGTTCTGATCACTAAATGCTGTGTAATATTATGGGAGGAGCACCCAAACCTGGGTTTAATTCCAGCTTTCACCATTGGTTGTTTATTTTTTCTGAACTCTACTTTCCTCACCTGTCAAATGAGGTATCACCATTTACCTCATAAGGCTATGGTAAAGTTAAATGAAAGAACATGGTAAAAGTGCTTGACACAAAATGAGGCATTTAATAATGCTAGTTCTCTCTTGCCTTTATGAAATCATTCCAGTTCTAAAACTATATGGTTCTAACCAAGGTAATGTGATTCCCTGCCTTTTGCTTTAATTTATAGACCATACTCACTAGGCTAAGACTGCATGAGGGAATTCCTTTCACGTGGAAAGATTTGTATATTGAAGCAAATGATTTTTAGAAAGTGCATCCTTGTTGCAATGTCTGTGATTTCCCCAAAACCTATTGAACCCATGAATTCCAACTGTCACTACATTCATAATACCTAAGATTAAGTTTTTCTTTATCTCTCCAGAGAATTCGCCCAGTATTTCATAGCAGGCAGCCTGGATCATCTTCATCATTTTCTGTAGATCTTTATATTCTTGATACAACAACATCCTCGTCCGGCCAATGTTAACATCAAGGGCTCCCAGAGCCTCTCCTGTTCTCTCACGAAGTGGAATTACTATGTGTGTTTCTCCACAAGCAGAGGCCAAAATACATTCTGAACTGTCTGTGCACTTAAAGAGGAAATCTCTGAAACCAAACCCAAATGAATACAAGGATATGAAACATCAGCCTGTTCACAATATTCTACCCAAATATATTGAATTACCCTCTCATGCCCACCTCACCCCCGCCACACCAGCCAATGCTATTTCATTCTGTCTAGAACGCTACACCCCTTGATTTCACCTGGCTTTGGCCCTTGGCTCAACTCAGCTGGGTGTTTCTCTGCTCAAACATCCCTTCAGCATACAAGCTTTCTCTGCCTACTCTATCTAAAGTAGCAGCACCCAAGTCACTCTGCATCATGATGCCCTGCTTCATTGTTTTTGCTATACAGATGGTCCCTTCAAGTCAGGTCTGACTCATAGCGACCTTATGTACAATAGAATGAAACACTACCTGCTGGGTCTGGTGGCACACGGCAGAGGCGGGAGGATCGCAAGTTCGAAACTAGAGGTAGTCTGTGTAACTTAGCGAGACCCTGTCTCAAAAAGTAAAAAAATGGGCTGAGGGTGCAGCTCAGTGGTCCAGCACTTGCAGAGCATGCAAGAGCAAGGCCCTGGGTTCAATCCCCAGTACCACAAAAAATAATGCCAACAGCTCCCTGTCCTCCTGCGATAAGGCAATCCACTTCCAAGACAATTCCGAAACAATCAGCCTTGAAAAGTCTATGAGGGTTGTTATGAGTCAGACGTGACTTGACAACACCTAACAACAACAACATGCATTATTAAAACTTAAAGGACTATAGAAAAGAAAAAATAAGTGATTTTTCCTGTATGTAAATTTAAAAAATAAGAAGTTATTAGAATGAGTGTAGTAATACTACAGTGTGTAGTACTAAGAGGCAGAAGCTGTGTCTTTCATAGCTACTATCACAGCAGGGGGGGCTGGGATTTAGCTCAGTTGGTAGAGCGCCACTCTGCAGTCTCTGAGGTACTGAGTTTGATTCCCAGCACCACTAAAATGGGAGAAGGACGTGGCCACCCACTCCCAAGGCAATCCTGAAACAATCAGCCATTGAAAACCCTATAAGGGTCGCTATGAGTTGGACATGACTCGACAGCACCTGACAACAACAACAACATCACAGCAAGGGCGGGTGTTCTAGCAGTTAGACAAAGCAGATACGTCTCATACCTGAAGATGCATGACTTCCTGAAGATGGTAGGGGGATTTGTGTGGATTTCTGTTAGACCCAACTGCTTTGCAACCATCATATTGCGTAAAACATAGTCTGACTCCTTGAAAAAGGGAAGGGATATCATTAGAGAGGAGTAATTAGGACTCATTTTCATTAAAATTCTTGGCAACAGATAAATAGAGAGAAATTAGGAAAATTTAGATGACCTATAGCTTTAAAGACAATGACATTACACTTATTCAGTACCACTAAGGAGTAGGTATTCCATAAGAGAAATTTTTCAAAGGATTCCTTTTTTAAATATACAAACTTACTTTTAAAAATTGTGATAAAACTGTGTGTGTATATATTGTGTTTCTGATGCTAAAAGTGGATTGTAGAACATTCAGAAAATATAGAAAATCCCATGTTGTTGTTGCTAGGTGGTACTGAGTCAGATCTGACTCATAGCACATAGGGTTTTCAATGGCTGATTGTTTTGGGATTGCTTCGGGAGTGGATTGCCACATCCTTCTCCCATTGTCACGGTGCTAGGGATTGAACCCAGGGCTTCAGAGAGCTCAGAGTGGTACTCTACCAAATGAGCAAAACCCCAGCCTGGAAAATCCCATAGGAAGTAAATAAATATATTAAAAATATTCTCCAGTGTCCTCACCACTTCACCAAATCTATTCTTGTCAAGGTTATAAGTTACTGTCTCACTTTCAAATCTGTTGGTCAGTCTCCAGTCTTCATCATCTATCTTTTGGCCATATTTGATTTAGTGAGCAACTTGTTTTTTGATACAGTTTTCTTCATTTAGCTTTTGGGACACCACACTTTCCTGGATCTTTCTCCTTCCTCACTAAACATTCCTCATTCTCTTTTCTTTTTCTTTTCCCTCCTCTTCTTTCTCTTCTTTTTCAAGCAATGTTGGAGTTTATTAAGACAAAGATTTTAATACAGGTTAAAGCATGAGTATTAGGAGAGGAAAGAGGAAAAGGAGGTGGGAAGGGGAAGGGGAAAGAGAAAGAAATATGCTTAAGGTAAGGGGCAACAGGACACACCCAAGAGCCGGGGTGGGCCTGTGCTTCTTTTTTTATCTCCCTTAGTTCTGAGAAGTCTTGAACCTGTAGGTCATAACCTAGAGGTAGGTTGTGACACTACCTTAAGAAGCCTTGATCAACATGTTTTCTTTTTTTTGGCGGGGGAAGGGTCTGTAGGAACTAGTTTATTTGTAAGAAAGCAATAGTAACATTCTGTAAAATACACTAAATTATAGCAAAGACACATTAAATTACAAAGAATAAAATAGGGTTCTTACATGCTCCTTTTAAGAAAATAACTCTTGGAATATGAGGGGATAAAGCACTCCTCTCCTGAGAGAGATCCAAGGTCTTGGAATAACAGAGATCACCTGATAAATTGCGCATTCCTGAGATTCCAACTTCTCAAACTTATTCCCTGCTCCCTTCCTGAATGGAAACTTTTCTCATCAAAAAACAAACACCTAGCTAATCATATATATGCTCTAACCTCAAGTAGCTGGTTGCAACAGTACTCATTTCCCTTCTAACACTGCTGCTGGGCACCCCTTTTTCCATCCCTTCCCCCCCAATAAACTTGTTCCTCTATAGGTCAGAGGATTCTCTCGTGCCTGTGCACCCTGGGCCTTACATATTTTTCTATCAGAATAAAAGAGAAACCATGACAACAGGAACCATAGGGGATATGTGCTAGATGGTCCTTGAAGATGAACAACTGCTTTGTAAGGTGAAACTTTCTCTTGCCTCTACACTCCATGACCTCCAGTGTTCTTCTGAAAGTGTTTTCAATATTATACTTGGTATCTTAGTCTGATTTGTGTTGCCAAAACACAATACCATAGACTGGGAAATTTATAAAGAAAAGAAATTTATTTTTCAAGTTCTGGAGGCTAAAGAGTCCAACATTAAGGTGTCAGCATCTGGAAAGGCCTTCGTGCTGAGTCATCTCACACTGGAAGGTGAAAGGGTGGGAGGGGCTAGCAGTCACACTGGTAGCCTTCAGCCCTTTCATAATTAGCTGTCTGTCGTTAGGTGCCCTAGAGTTGGTCTGACTCATAATAACCCTATGTACAACAGAATGAAACACTGTGCCATGCACATAATCTTTTTATATTTGAGACTATTATTGCAGATAATGTTTCTTCTCAGTTTGAATCATGCTACTACATTAGAAAATGGAGGTCCAGGGGCTTTACTCTACTCCAGCCATATTAAAGCCAATTCTACTTTGAGGAGGAGGCAGTCCTTCCCCAGTTGTCTTTTCACTTCCTTCCAGCCTGAGGGGGCTCATTTTCTGGCTAAAATTTAATCAATTAATCAATTGATTAATTGATAGTGCTACTCTGCTATTCATTGGGTTTTCAGCGGCTAATTATTTTGGAAGTGGGCTGCAAGGTCTTTCTCCCTTGTCTGTTTTGGTCTGGAAGCTCAGCTGAATCCTGTCCAACAAGAGCGGGC
The DNA here is from genome assembly GCA_007922755.1 of Pedetes capensis. Lineage (NCBI taxonomy): Eukaryota > Metazoa > Chordata > Mammalia > Rodentia > Pedetidae > Pedetes > Pedetes capensis. The sequence continues at coordinate 24,953 of VMDO01016110.1, read as the reverse complement.
CTGCTGGTATCTGAAATACCTGTGGCATGCTTTCAGCATCACAGCAACATGCAAGTCTCCACAGCACGACACGTGGGGGTTCATAAGTAGCAGTTATCCATTTATGAGGATAGAGCCTTCATTACTGAAACATTTCCCATTAGGCCCCACTTCTCTGCATTGTTGCAGTGGGGATTAAGTTTCCAGTACATGCTTTTTGGAGAATACATGTTGTAGTTAGGTGCCATGGAGCCGGGTCTGACTCATAGCAGCCCTGGGTACAACAGAACAAAACACTCCCCAACACTATGCCCAGCACTATATCAGTGTTTCTTTGCTATTCATAGAGTTTTTAATGCTTGATTGTTTCGGGAGTGGGCTGCTGGGTCCTTCTCTGAAGTCTACCCCACCCAGTATTCCCAGGAGGTCTCCCATTCAAGGACTAACCAGACCTAACCCTGCTTAGCTCCCGAGATCTGATGAGATTGGATGCCAGGGTGGTATGGTTTTAGCCTGGCAAATTGTTAAGATCATTCCACTTTGGCAGGCAGTTGAGTTTCTAGTTTCTTTCTGAATTTTTTTCCTTCATTGTTTGTTATTTGGTGTTACATATACTACAATGAAAAAAAATTTTTTAAAAATCTTATCCTAAATGTGTTTCTAGATTTAAATCTTAAGCCAAAACCAAAAATTCTTTTCCTGTTTTGCCCTCCAAAACTGTAGAAAACTGACCACTCTTGGTGTTAGACCAGAAGCATAATATAGAAAATAAGAGGCTCACTGGGCCTAGTGGCTCATGCCTATAATCCCAACAATTAGGGAGGTGGAGGCAGCAGGATCACAAGTTCAAAACCAAAGGTAACCTGAGTAATTTAGGGAGATCCAGTCTCAAGACAGACGAGTTAAAAAAAAAAAAAAAAAAAAAAAAAAGGGCTGGGGGTGTGGCTCAGTGGTAGAGCACTTGCAAAGCATGTATGAGGCCCTAGGTTCAATGCTCCCAGTGCTGGGAAAAAAAACAGCCCATAATATGCCTAAAAATAAGCTTCTTTTTTCATTTGATTTTAGTTCAACCAAAAATCTATAAATTGGGCAAGCCCCTCAGCATTCAGTAGTGAAATAAGTACTTCTAGCTAAAATTTACTAGGAAAAGTTTCTGAGTAAATGCTTATAATTATATCCTCCTCCTCTATTTCTTTTCTTTTGAAACTAGCTTTTCCCCCCTTCCCTTTGTAATAACTATTCATTCTCCCTTTCCTTATTACACATTATTTATCTTCTTTGTATTAGTGGTTATCCTCTTTTGCATTTTTCTCTTTTAAAAACTTTAATCAATTAATTTATTTTTTAAAGAATGAGCACTGGGGGTGTGGCTCAGTAGTAGGGCACTTGTTTGGAATGTACAAGGCCTTGGTTTTGACCTCTAGCACGGCAAAAAAAAAACCCATAAAAATAAATAAATAAGAATGAAATAGAATAAACAATATCAGAAAATGTCACATGTAGTAAAAGTAGGTATTGTGCGTGGAACTTCTGTTTTGTGTGGGGGTAGAGCTTAAAATATAAAACATTTTTCATACAGTCAATATAATCTTGAGTCACAGTGATCTCAAACACTCTGAGTGCCTTAGGACTCAGTCTTCAGACATTTTTTTTCTATCTTCACTCATTCTTTTGGTTATCCCATCCAGTTTCATGGTTTTGTGCTTTGTTTTGCTATGTTTATTATAGTAAAATATACATAACATAATATTTATCATTTAACCAATCATAAGTGTACAATTCAGAGGCACTGAGTACATTCACAATGTTGTGTAAACCAGTTTCATGGTTTTAAATACTGTTAACTCATCAGCTTGGATTTCTCCCCAAACACTCAGCTCATATACTCAATTGCCTAGCCAATATCACCACCTAGATTTTAATAGACATATATATATATTTATATACAAATATATACATATACATATATACACATACACACACACACACACACACACACACACACACATATATATGTATGTATACAGCCATAGCACTCTGGCTTCTGTTCCCATCTGATCTGGGAAGCTAAGCAGGGTTGGGCCTAGTTAGTCCTTGCATGGGAGACGACCTAGGAATACTGGATGCTGTACATCTAGGAGTAGGACCCAGCAGTCCACTCCCAAGACAATCAGTCATTTAAAAGCCTATAAATAGCAGAGAAGCACTGACAATAGTGCCAGGCAAAGCAGTGTGTCGGGGAGTGTTTCATCTGTTGTACATAGGGTCATTATGAGTTGGACCGGACTTGATGGCACCTAAGTATATATAAAATTATATATATATATATATATATATATATATATATATGTATATATATACCTATATATGTATGTATGTATGTGTGTATGTATGTCTATATATATTTTTTTCAGTACTGGGGGCATTGAACTCAGGGCTTCATGCTTGGATGCTATGTAAGCTTGGTACCACTGAGCTGCATCCCCTTCCTATTTTTTTTACTTTTTATTTTGAGACAGGGTCTCACTAAATTGAACAAGCTGCCTTTGGTCTTGAGCTTGTGATCCTTCTGCCTCCACCTCCCAAATCACTGGGATTATAGGCATGAGCTACCGTGCCCAGTCTTCAAATTATACTTTTAAAAATCTTTTTCAAAAATAATCTTTTTCAATTTAGTTGTAAATATCTAGCTTTTACTTAATATTTATTTCTTTGAGAAAATTAAATATTTTTTCATGTTTTTAGACTATTTGCATGTTTTTTATTGTTGCTTTAAAATAGACATGTCCTTCACTTATTTTCCTTTTGGATTAAAAAAACCCCACTCATTGATTTGTATATAAGAGTGTTGTCCCTTTGCTAGATATGTGTTAAATTTCCTCCAGTTTGTCATAAGCTATTTATTTATTTATTTATTTATTTATGCTGGGGATTGAACCCAGAGCTTCATACATGCTAGGCAATTGTTCTACCATTGACATACACCCCAGCCCTCACTTGATTTATAGTATTGGTGCAAACTAGTTTTGCATTTTTATGTAGGCAAACTTCTCTTAAATGTTCCAGACTTTGGCATAAGTTTAGTAATTGTTTCCCAGGCCAAGATCATAAACTTTTTCTTAATCTTCATTTCTTAGCTATTCTATGAAAATTAAAATCCTTTGTCAAATTTAAAAAATCATGTGGAGATTTTTCTTGGAGTTTTGTTAAATTTGTAAATAATTATTGGAAGAAATTGTATTTTAAAAATGTGGTCTTTTATAAAAAAAGATTTTCTATTTTATATATAAAATTATATTCCTCAATAAAATTCTATAGTTTGGGCCTAAGGATAATAGAATAAAGTGGGAAGAATGTTCTGGACAGAGAGCATTTTTGAAGTTCCTGAGGAAGATAAAATTTGCTTTCTTTTATAGATGATCGGATATGAAACATTCATTGTAGTGTTGCATTTTTCCTCCTCCTGATAAGTCTTTCCTTTTCATTCAAGCAGGAAGTCTGTAGAAAAGGAATGTGATGTGGAAACAGCAGAAATCACTGGCTAAACTCTGACTTTTGTTTTTTCAAAGGTCAGATATAGGGCTGGGAGTGTAGTTCGGTGGTAGAATGCTTGTCCAGCATGCACAAACCCTGGGTTCTATCCCAAGCATGGGGGGAAAAAAGTCAGTCACGTGTTAGTCACTTGCTCCTCCAGAGACCTCAGGGAAATAAAGGATTGCAGTCTTTATTTCCTTGCTAGCTGTCAGTTGGGGGCTGCTGTTAGCTCCTAGTGACCTTGAATCTTTGTGCGTAGCCCTGTGCATGTCAGAACCAGCAACAGGGTGCCAAAACTTTCTCATAGTGCCATCTCCTTGGCTGTTCTTCTGTCCTTCTGTCTCTGAGGGACTATAACTCTCAGGTTCTCTACTTTTAAGGACTCATGTGATTAAATTGGGCCAACCTGGGCAATCCAGAATACTCTCCTTATCTAAAACTCCTTAATCTTAATCACATCTGCAAAGTCATATTTCCATGTAAGATAAGACATTCACAGGTTTGTAGGAATTAGGACATGGACATCTTTGGGGTGAAAGGGCCATTATTCTGCCTGCCATAGTTACTTATTTAATAAAGATACGGTCAGACAAAGGTGCTTGGAGGATAAACTAAAAGAATCTGAATTCATACTTGTTGTAGGTGCCATTGAGTCGGTGTCGGACTCATAGTGACCCTATGTACAACAGGTGAAACAGTATTGCTAGTACTTCTCTGCTATTCATAGCATTTGCAATGGCTGATTGTTTTTTGGGAGTGGGTTACCAGGTCCTTCTCCCAAGCCTATAGCACTTGGTGTTCCCAGGCAGTCTCCCATCCAAGCACTAACCAGGCCTGACTCTGCTTAGCCTCCAAGATGTGACGGGATCAGATACCACAGTGGTATGGTTGCAGGTGAATTTCACATTTAGAGAATTTAATCTCCTATTTTCGCTCATTTATGATTATTGCCAATAGAACAAGATATTTTTTTCCTCCACAACTCTATACCTTACAGTAATGTGGGCATGAGGTGAGGTGGAGTATCTCAGAATATATTTTAAAATTTGTATCAGTCAGGGTGGCAGAAAGAAACAGATGATATACCAGAACTCGGTGGTTTGAGAAATGTTTAATAAAGGGAGTATTTATGAAGTCTTGAGCAGTGTTTAGGATCTTGACCTAGTAGTAATGAAGAGCTGTTACCCCCTTTCTCCTAAAGAGGCAAGGAGAGGAAGCAATTACCAGAACTTAGAGAGGATAGCTATATGTGGAGAACCATCTGACCATAAGTGAAGCGACCTTCATTTGAGGAACACAGCCAGACCATAGCAAACTTGCAGACAGGGAACCATAAGCCGAAATACTGCAGACTCTGTCTCCACTGTCCTCTAATTTCCTATTGACAGCTCTCACTGGGCAAAGCAAGCAGAAGCTAAGGGGCCAATGAACCCATTGATATTCTCTACATTTTGAGGCCCAAAGAAGGCTGGAGAAGAGTGGAAAGTGGATCTGAAATTATGACAGATGAGTACTTGAAAAAATGTTATCCCTACAGCCACACTCAGCATTCTCTTCATTTTGTTTTATTGTGACAAGGTCTCACTATGGAGCCCAGGCTAGCCTCAAACTTGCCATCCTCCTGCTTCAGCTTCCCAACTGCTGGGATTACAGGTACATGCCACCATGCCTGGCTCTGCACTCAGCCAATTTAATACTTAAAATCTCACCATAGTGCTTTGTACCAAGGATAAAATCCAAACTGTAGCCTTGGACAGGCTGTTGTGGCTCCTGCTCCACCATAATCATTCAAACCCTGGCTGCTGGTTGGACCTCCTCTCCCCCTATCTTTTGGCATGGTCTTCTTTACGACAGTAAGATGACACTGGGTCAGATGGACCATGACTATTTGTGGCTTAGTATACATTGTCACAATTCTGAAGTTACACACTGTAGAAGCCATGCTTCTTGTGGACTGCTTTGGGTCATTTTGGCTTTTTCTGTGGTGCTCTAGGTGTTGTTTTCCTTAAGGCCCTGGAAAGGTGCTTCTGAACGCTCTCTATACCCCATACACTTTGGCTACACTTACGCAGTGGCCTGTTGATGGAGTGGACTACTCCAGGGACACTTGGAGGCTCTACTCCCACTCCCATTCCCAACTCACCCCCATCCTCAGAAACAGTGTCAATGATAAGGTATTCGTAACCTCTCTTCCAACCATGGCCCCAGCAAGAGCTCTGTGATTCTACTCTGTATGATCAAGGTCTCATCAGGTTGGCCCAGCTACTGAGGGAGGAAGCAAAGGCCTGGTGAAGAGGAAAGAAAAGAAAAATCCATGTGGGAAAGAGAGAGGTGCTTGCCATGGCCAGTCAAGGGACTGGGAGACAACTAAGGCAATGCTACCACTTGATCAGGTACCTCAAAGAATCATTTAGCTTTTTTAAAAGTAAAATACTTTCCCATTTCCATCCATTATCATCAAATAGAAATTTTAACATTAAAATTAAGTGTAAAGAAGTAAAGTGGAAAAGCTAGGCATGGCAGTGCATGCCTATAATCACAGCACTTGGGAGGCTGAGGTAGGAGGATTGAGACTTCCAAGCCAGCCTGAGCTATGTAGTGAGATGTTGTCTCAAAACACAAACACAACACACACACACACACACACACACACACACACACAAAGCAAACATTCAACAAAACTAATCATATTATAGATGAAAGGACTTTAAAAAATTTATTGGTGTGATGTAATTGTGTCCCAAAATAGCAGTGCCTCATTTCTTCCTTTTGGCCAGGTGGACATATCTCAGGATGAGTCAAAAAGAATTTTCTTTCTTAGGCTTCCAAAATTGGGATTCTTAACTGGATCCTTTACTAACCATCTGACTTACCCTAAGGAGAAGCCCATCTTTAGCTGGAATGACAAAGGCATTGTGCAAAGGGAAGCAGATATGAGAAGTGGGAATATAAAGAATGTGAGAGAGACCAGATGGCATTGAATCCCTGGATCTTGTCATCCTGGAAGCCAATTTGACTCTTGATCTTTTTTCATTTTGGTCATATGGGACAGTTAATTCTCCCTTTTGCCTCAGGCAGTTGAAGATGGATTCCTATTACTTGCAAGCAAGGGTTTTGAATGGGGGTCATGGGAAAAATGTACCTAGATAGCTGAATGGCCAATTAATTTATTTTCTTTCTCTCTCTCTCCCTTTCTTTCCCTCCCTCTTCCTTCCTTCCTTCCTTCCTTTCTTTCTTTCTTTCTTTCTTTCTTTCTTTCTTTCTTTCTTTCCTTCTGCAGTGCTGGGTATCAAATCCAGAGCCTCAGGCATGCTAGACAAGTGCTCTATCAATGAGTTGCATCCCTTTAATAGGCTTTTGAAGTATTAACATGACATTACTATCTAGTAACTCTGTTACATTGAAGAGGTATAACATTGCCTAGCTTTGCTTACTTGGTCTGGGCTAGCCTCAACGAAGCAAGTAGTGATGGAGATGATGCTGGATGTGTTGTTGAAGAGCCAGCTGATGCCAGTGACCACCGTGTGTAGGATGTGCTCTCTGCTGTGAACATAGTGATAGGCAGTGCTAAAGACATTGGCAACACCCTGTAAAGACAGAAGATTCAAATTGCATTTTCTTTTCAAAATAGCAAAGTAATCAGTAATGCATTAAATGGACTATCTTTTTTTTTTCTTCTTCTTCTTTTTTCTCCTTGGCAATACTGGGGGTTGAACAGAGGACTTTGTGCATACTAGGCAAGCACTCCACCTCTGAGTCATACCCAGGCCCCTTATTTATTTATTTATTTATTTATTTATTTATTTAGACAGCATCTCAGTAAGTTGCTCAGGCTGCCTATGGCCTCAAAACTGTGATCTTCTTGCCTGAGCCTCACTAGTTGCTGGAATTATAGGTGTGCACCATGGTGTATGGCCTGGATTCTCTTTTAAATTCATGATAATCTACTTTCTACAAATTAGTTCAAATCAGTTCTTAAAAGATAGTGTTCCAGATTATATTATGCAAAAAGGATCATCAAGAAGTCAAAGGAATAAAGAGAGATCCATATACCTTCTTGTGCTTTATGATAATCATCTAGTGAAATTTGCAATATGCACTATCCGGAAATAGAGTCAGAAGTATAAGATAAACTTTGAAATGAGAAATAAATGTTTAAAAGCTGAGTTACCCTGCTCTGATGCCAATATTAATTTCTGTACCTATAACCAACGCCATCAGATCAGCACTATAGGATATGCTTGATTCCAAGGCCTGCAGCATGCTAGTTACATGGTCTTCCTATGGGCATAAAGATGCCTTGTTCCACAGAGAAGGGATGAGAAGTCCACAGAATCCACCTGTGGTCTTGTTGTCAAGAAACTCTAAGAACTACAAATACTTCAAAATCACATGCACATATATAATTCAAGACTCAGGCAATCTAAGGTTAACCAGGAGTCTTCATGTCCAAGGTCTACAGAGCCAATTTATAATTCATTTTGATCTGCTCATTAACAAGACTATATACAGTTTACCTACTGATAACTCATACTCTTCCATTTTGTTCCTTAATATCTTTGTGTCATATTCATTTGATCTAAGAATGAATCTTACTATAAAAATGATGTCCAGAGAAAGAGATTCTACCACTTTCCTCAGTTATTAACCCAATAAATAGAAGAAAAAATGAAAAATAATGATAAATCAACATGAAGAACCAATCAAGGTCACGGCAAGGTCCTGACTTGATGCTACACTCCACAGTCCACTGCCTCCATAAAGGCTTTAAATATTCATTTATTGCAACTTATATCCATAAAATTAAATCAAAATGCTCATAGAAATGGGCTAGCTATATTTCAGTTAAAAGTGCCTATCTTTTTGTGATCTAATTTGAAAATATGAATACTCAAACATTTTTCTTTATTCTTTATTCTCAAAAATTATAACACTGAAATCAAGAGCAATGGACATGTGTAACATATATATATATAACCTTTTGTGGAAGGAACAAAAGATTTGTCTAATATATCCCTTCTAAAGATTCATTCCTACTTTGTGGGTCTTAGTGGTTTAATAGTTGGATTCTGTTCCATGGTATCAAATTCTTTATATGCTTAATACTATCTATCAGATACATATTAACAATATTCCCAGAGAGGCTGAGGCATGGATGTGCAACTGAGGCTGAGAGTCCTTCCATAAGTAATGGAGAACCTCTCCAAAGACTGACACATACAGGGAACAGGAGAACACATGATGACATTGTACACACAGCTTTAATCTCATCTGGTTTCAGGTTTCTTTTTTAAAGAAGTGTAGAAAGAAAGGCCATCTTACCATTGCTCTTGAGAAGTTCTATGACTTACCTGATAGAAACTGATCTCATGAGGTAGGAAGATGTTTATTTCACAGGGATCTCTAAGAGTGTCAACAGCTAGGACCCCAAAGATCCTCATATCAGCATCTTGAAGAGGGAGAGCCAGGAATGATCCATTATGCTCATCCTCATTTTGAGAATTGTTCCAGAAGAAGATGTTCCCATGGTACTGAACTTGAGGGACATGGATTGGCTTTCCTTCATCCACTACAGTAAAGCTGAGGAAAAGGGATATAAGGATGGGAGAAAGGCAGAGAGAGAGGCTTTAGAGTAAACTATGGGGGGAAACTAGATCAATTCTCCATCCACAGTCATAGGCATTATACATAAGAGAAGTAGACTCAGATAAGATTATCAGTTTGGAGTGTCTGACTGGAGGGAAAGATTTAAAAAACAATCCAAGGGCTGTCGAAGCACTTGCCTGGCATGTCTGAGGCTCTGAACTCCACCTCTAACACCATAAAAGAAAAAATAAAAACACAAAAAGTCTTAGATATTAATAGAGGAAATATAATAAACCTGATGCGGGAGATATAACTTACTGAGCTGATATTGTAAAACTGAGTCCCTATGTGGAAAATCATTGCCAGAGTGAGCTCCAGACATGACCAGGCAAAATCATCCAAGACTGCAAGCCCATAATGTCTCATTCTAGAAGCACTGGTGACTTGAGACAGTTCTCTCTTGAGCAGCTCACTAGGATTAGGATGCTAGTTTATTTCAGAGGGATAATTATTGTTTTAGAAGGATGAGATGAGCTTCTTCAAAGAATTCTTACCTGATGCCCTTCATGTCCCGGTAGAGCACTTTGTTGAGTACAAATGGAGCATCATCTAGGGTACAAGCGACATTCCTCAAGAGAACATTCCCTCTGTCCGGCAGTACTTGGTTTTCTTCCAAGAGGGAAATGTGAGCACTGATCTTCTTATTTCCATGGGCTTCAGCATCCTGTAGCATAATGTTTCTCACCATATATTTTGCAATAGCCAAAGAACTCCCCTAATCCCTTCATGAGCCAATTTGTGAACCTGGCATTAATCATTCCATTTTCCTGAGTAAATGACAAAGGTATTACTATTCATGGACAGTGGGGAAAAGGCTGACACCACAACTGTCCTCCAGACCTGAGTTTTAGTGAGTGGAATGGATTTCCTGTATGCAACTAGACTGCTTTACTGAAAATAAACCAAAACAAACCCTAAACATTTCTAAGTCTAATAAAATATAGAAGTTTAAAACTTAGATCCTTTCAAACTATAGTCATATTTTCTGTGCTTCAGTTAAAAGCACTGATTTGAGAGAGGTAAAGCAAGAAAATGCCTTGATGTCATGTATCTCTTGACCATCTAAACATGTGAATGTGAAAAAAAAATGCTCTCAAGGAACTCTTAACACAGTTTACATATTTGATCCATGTCATTTCAGGAAAAGATTTCTTGGAGTCCAAGACTGGAGACTTTCTGAAACTATTCATTATAATTAAGATAACTGAAAATTTTCTATCCATAAAATATTGTTATTAACAATATTATGTGTTAACATATATGTTGGATATATCCATAAACTGGGAGCATGGCAGACACTTTCTTTGATATTTGTCTCTTCTTTGTATATATTTTGGGTTGCTTTTCATGCCTGTTTTTTTTTTCTTTTGTCCTTATTCTTGTTTTCTACATACAAAATTTATTGAATGATTAACAAATATGTAGTAAGATTTCTCTTAGGGTACCACAGATATCTGGGGCAAGTCAGAATAATGCCTCTTTTTCATGAGTAATCCCCTGGTCCTGGTTGTAACATTTCTAGCACTGGAAGATTCAGCCATTCAGGAGATAATTCAATGAAATCTGTGATATATGCAGAAAATAGCTGTGGTGTTTCTGCTTGAGAGGAGTAGCAATCCGGGAGTTTTTGAGGAGGTAGTAATGTTATAGACAGTGGCCCCCTCAGGGACATGTTCTCTAAGTGACAGGATTTTATAAGAGTCTCACAGCTTCCTTCAAGACAGTGATGTGAAATATTATGTGATGGTAGATTCTACATTATAATGATTTATGATTTAAATAGTTCCCAAAACATTATGCAAAGTAAATGTAACTTGAACTGCTTCTACATCTCTAACTGGTATTTTTTCATTATCATTCTATTGTCTACTCTTGACTTATTTGACTCTCAGCACAAATGAAATGAGAAATCCCAAGACATTTTTTCTACATATTTCCTTTCCACTTTTTCTTCTCTGATTCTATCTTGCCAAGCAGCATTCATTCCAGCTGCACTTCACCTAAGCTATGGGTCATTTGCAATTTATTTCAATGAATAAAACATTTGCCACAGCACCTAGTGATTTTTCAAGAGAATTTTATGTGCTCCTCCTACACAGTTACTGAACATCATCTACTGGTAAGAAATTTTTTCTATTATATATCATTTTAGAAAACATACCTGGGTGAGGGCCTTGAAGGTCTCAGTGTACACTGGCTCCAGGGATACCCCACTTGTCTCTGCAGCATGTTGAATTTGATGCAGCCATTTCCGTCTTGCACAATTCCTTAGACTCTCAATATGGCTCCTCTCTAAAGTATTCATCAGAAATTCCACAAGACTTTCTAGAACTTTGGTTTCATTGCCCCTTAGTTCAGATACAACTAATTCTATATATTTCTGAAACTGTTTTGAAGACAACCTTACTTCATGACCAGGGTGTGGTTTTGGAAACTGAATATGTAGTTTAGCTAAAAGACATAAATGCAAAACCAAGAATTAACCAAAAGATCATTAACTGAGTATATCAATAGCACCTCCAACATCAAATGTACAGTGGAATTTTTTACAGTGACTTCCTATATTAAATTTAATATGAATCCTATGTCATCTTCTCTGTTTTTGTTTTATTTTGTTTTAACTATACCACTCGCCTGGTGAAACCCCAGTCTACTATGACCCCCCCTACATTTTGTTTTCTGTGTCCAATAAACCTCTTATCCTATCCTGTTACTCTTTAGCAATCTCTCTCTCTCTCTCTCTCTCTCTCTCTCTCTCTTTCTTTTTTTCCTGGTACTGGGGGTTGAACCCAGGGCCTCACGCTTGCATGCATACTTTGCAAGTGCTGGACCACTGAGCTGCACCCCCAGCCCCCCCCCTTTTTTTTAACTTTTAGAGACAGGGTCTTGCTAAATTACACAGACTGCCTCCTCTGGTCTAAACTTGTGATCCTCCTGCCTCCCCCTCCCAAGCTGTTGGGATAACTGGCATGTGCCACGGCACCTGGTTTGTTTCTTGCATCTACTCTTTTCCATTGCTACTTTCATAATCAGAAATCAGTTCTTATCACTTTAGAAATGACTAATCAGTAGTAAGCCTGCAGCCATACCACTGTGGCATCAAATCTCGGAAAGTAAGCAGGGTTGGACCTGGTTAGTACTTGAATGGGAGACCGACCGCCTGGGAACATGAGGTGCTATAAGGCTTGGGAGAAGGACATGGCAACCCACTTCCAAAAAACAATTAGCTATTGAAAACCCTATGAATAGCAGAGAAGCACTGACAATAGTTTTTTGTCTGTTGTACTTATGGTCACTATACATCAGACACCAACTTGATGACACCTAACAACAACAACAATTAGTAGTAAATGCTCAAATCAGACAAGAGAAAGAAATCAAAGGGATATAGATAGGCTTATAGATAGACTTTTTCTTTAAAAAGTCAAATTATCCTTATTCACAGATGACATGATCCTTTATCGAAAGGACCACAAAAACTCCTCTAGAAAACTTTTGTTGTTGTAGTTGTTAGGTGCTGTCGAATTTGTGTCTGACTCATAATGACCTTATGTACAACAGGCAAAACACTGTTTCTCTGCTATTCATAGGGTTTTCAGTGGCATATTGTTTTTTGGGAGTGGGTTGCCAGGTTCTTTTCCCAAGCCTATAGCACCTGGTGCTCCCAGGAGGTCTCCCATCCAAGTACTGACCAGGCCCAACCCTGCTTATCAAGCACTAACCCTGCTTTGCTTCTGAGATCTGACAGAATCAGTTGCCACAGTGGTACAGCTGCAGGCAGAAAACCTTCAGACCTCATGAACTCCCTCAGCAAAGTAGCAGGATACAAAATTAACACTAAAAAACATCAGTAGCCTTCCTTTATACCAATTGTGAGAAGGAAGAGAAGGAAATTAAGGCAACAGTCCCTTTCATGGTAGCCTACCAAAAACTTAAATACTTAGGAATCAATCTAATCAATGTCCCTGAAGATCTCTATAAGGAAAACCTCAAAACATTAAAGAAAGAAATTGCAGAGGTTGTGAGGAAAAAGGAATCCTTTTACACTGTTGGTAGGACTATAATTTGGTTCAACCACTTTGGAAATCCATATGGAGATACCTCAGAAAACTAAAAATAGAACTGCCATTCCACCCAGCTATACCACTACTGGGAATATACCCAAAGGGAGACAAATCATCATACTACAGAGACATCTGTAGCTCCATATTCAATGCAGCACTTTTCACAATAGCAAGGATATGGAACCAACCAAGGTGCCCGTCAACAGAAGAATGGATAAAAATAATTATGGTACATATACACAATAGAATATTACTGAACAATAAAAAAATTGAAATAATGTCATTTGTAGTAAAATGGATGGAACTGGAGAACATCTTAAAGTGAATGAACACAAGCTCAAAAAGAAAAATACCATATGTTCTCACTCATATGTGGCAGCTGAATCTTAATTTAAGGAAGAAAAAAGTCCTGTACATAAGTTGACATATAAAAAATGCACAGTTTAACTTAGTGAAGAAAGGACAATATAAAGAGTAGAAAGAAGGAGAGAGGGAACTAACAAAGGGGAGCAAAGATTGCCAAAGGAAGGATGGCGGGAGAATCAATGTAGGTGGATAAAGGAGAGGATAATCTCAATGTAAACAGTGCAACTTCATGAAAACATTGGAAAAATAGGGGAATATAACCCAAATATGCATGAGTTTTACTACGTTAGTCAAAAATTTCCATAAACCTTGTAAGTTGATAAAAGTGTAACCAAAAGTGATGTAATAGTTGCATAATGGAAAATGCCAATGCTGTATTACTCTGTACCCCACCATCATTTACCAATAAAAGGAGAAAAAATAGTAAATGCTCAATACATGTTTTTAAAACTAAATTAATACACAACTTGCATTGTCCAATTCCCTGACTCAAAGTCCTGTCATAAAGTCTATTTCCAATCATATCTGCTCCTAATACCATAGAAAAAAGTATTTGCTTCAGTATCTCTATTCCGCTCATGGTCCCTTATCCTGCCTTGCATACTTCCATGTTCATACCTTTGCTTTATTTTAATTTTTCTAAGTTTTAATTTTTTGTCTGTTTTTGCAGTGCTAGGGATTGAATCTAGGGCCTCATGCATGCTAGGCAAGCATTCCTCCATGGAGCTATGCTCTTAACCTCTTTCTTTTCTTTTCTTTTTTCTCTTCTCTTCTCTTCTCTTTCTTTCTTTCTTTCTTTCTTTCTTTCTTTCTTTCTTTCTTTCTTTCTTCCCTTCTTTTATTTTCTTTCTTTCTTTCTTTTCTTTTCTTTTTGGCAGTACTAGGGGGTTGAACTCAGGGCTTCACACTTGCATGCTGTCCAAGTGCTGGACTACTGAGCTGTACTCCCAGCCAATTTTTTTTACTTTTTATTTTGAGACAGGGCCTTGCTAAATTATGTACACTGCCTCTGGTTTCGAACTTGGAATCCTCTTGCCTCCATCTCCCAAGTCACTGGGATTACAGGATGAGCCCCCATGCTTAGCTTTTGCTTTCATTATTAATTATACAATTATGATCTAGTATCAAACCTGAACATTACTAATAATTTACATCTTCCATGATTTTCTACCCTGTTCCCTCCCCTGCCTTCTCACACCTCTTACCAATACCTTGAAATTTGGCTTTATTGCCCTTGCTTTTTCTTATCCTAACAGTGTCACGTTTTTATATTAGAACACATGTGTTACATATACTTCTAAACAATATGTGGTTTAGTTTTGCCTGTTTGTAAACTTTAGAAAAAGGTTGTCACTATATGCAGTTTTCTGGGACTTGTTTTTTTATTCTACATTGTGCAACCATATCCATCCATGTTGGTCCTGTAGATGTGACTCATTCATCTTTACCATTGTGTGTCATTATGTGAGTATTTATCATCATGGATTATTCATTCTCCTGGCTATAGGTGTCTAGGTTGTTTTCTGATTTTTGCTATTAAGAACAGCACTATGAACACTTTTGTACATGTCTCCTGGTGCACATATGCAAAATGTTTGAAATTTATTGTAAGTTAATAAGTCACAAGATATGCATCCTTTCCCTTTAAAGTATGCTTGGAGTTTCTCTTTCCTCAAAAAGACTTCCATTGTGACTTTTTCTTCCCCTTAAAGATAATAGCATCCATTTGATACCATTTATTTGGCAGTTAATAAACACTACCTAGAACTTGTAGTCATTTTATCATATGTAAGCTTCTAATTTCTGTAGCTACATAATTTTTTTGGTTTTTGCTTTTTAGCATCCACTTATCTTCCTCTTGTTGGTTATATCTCCAATTTTGCCTTGGGGAACTCACTTTATGCCCATCTCACTTCATGTATTTGAGTGAGGTTCTTCTCATAGTTCCAGAGGTAGAGTGTGCATCCCAAGCTTACACCAGTCAGGACATTATGCTCCTCTAGCCAGAGTGGTTAGTATAGTGCAGCTTAATGCCAGACTTTTTGCTTAAATAATTAGGGAAAGGCTACTTCCCATTTCACTTCTATTGGACTTGAATGAACCTGATAGTATGTGAGCCTGCACCTGGTCACCACAAAGGGGGAGGATGTATGACAATGGAGCTAAGACATAGAAGATAGTAGGGCTAGGCTGATATCAGAGGAAGAACCAGATACCTGTCCTAATGTCATTATTAGGGCATGGGGCATCAGCACCTAAGGAAAAGATGAAGAACATCCACTTGTAGGAGTGATCTGGTATGAGATGCAAGAGTCTGGGTAGAGCAAGGAGGGAAGCCATGTGAGAAGGGCAGTTTAGCATAGGGTGTTGGAACTTAAGTATAGTAAGAAGGACCGATCAATGTGGGAGAGAAGACAGCAGCAGTGATGAGACACTAATTCCATATAGAATGAATGAATTGATTGAGAAAATACATGAATATATTTAGGATAATATGAACCAAAGAGAATGGAGCTATAAAAATGGAAAAATGAAAGGGAGAAGAAAACCAGAGTGAATCCTACTGTGTTGGGTCATACATGGAGGTATTGATGTGAACTCATGATTTGTGTTTTGTTTTGTTTTATTTCATTTTTGCAGTACTAGGAGTTGAACCCAGGGCCTCACACATGCTAGCCAAGGGCTCTACCACTAAGCTGTACCCACAACCCCCTTAAAGTTTTTTAAAATTTTTATTTTGAGACAGGATCTCTCTAAATTGCTCAGTCTGTCTCTGGCCTTGATCTTGTAATCCTCCTTCATATTCCCAAATTGCTGGGATTATAGACATCTGCCATGACACTCAGCTTGCTTTTGTTTTTCTTCTTTTTTTTTTCATTTGTTTTGTTTTGTTTTCATGAGGCAGTCTTAGTCTGGCCTAAGACTCAGTAGGTATCCCAGGCTGGCCTCAAACTCATGATTTTCCTGCCTCAGCCTGTAGAGTCCTGGGATTACAGGCAACCGCCACCACACCAGGCAAGAATTCATGATTGTTAAAGTTAATAGACTGAACAATTATACAGATGTAAATGTTTTTGTACACACATGCACATATATGTGCATATACACAGGCACAAATTCCCTACCTTTCTTACGTGAGAAACCTAGGAACAGAGACTTGTTAGCAATGAGCACATGTATTACTCAGATCTTGGCTTCTAAATACTACTCTCCACTAAAAAACCCAGGATTCTCTGGGGGAGACAGATTATTCCATGGTGGAAACAGGGAAAGTATAAGATGAACTTGAAAGATTTCACTGTAGTGGAAAGCAAGGAAGTGCTCAAAAAATGATGAAAATGTTAAAAGGACAGAGGAAACTGTGTGAGAATGTCTTAAACAGTACAAATCTACTCTGTGGCCTAGAAATTCTACTCCTAGATATCTGTTAATAAGAAATAAACACATAGCTGGGCATGATGGCACATACCTATAATCCCAGTGATTCGGGAGGCAGAGGCAGGAGGATCCCAGATTTGAGGCCACAAGCAGCCTGCTTAACTTAGCAAGACCCTGTCTCAAGATAATAAATTTAAAAAGGGGCTGGGTGTACAGCTCAGTTGTAGACCTCTTGCAAAGTAAGTGCGAGGCTCAACCTCCTAGTACCACATACACACAAAAAGAAAGTAGCACATTTTCCTCCAAAGATTTGTATAAGATTGTTTAGAGCAGTTTTATTTATAATAGTCAAGACCTAGGAAGAGCCCAAAGGTCCATCAATTGGAGAATGGATAAACAAACTATGGTATAGTCAAACAATGGAATACCATCCAGCAATAAAAAGAAGCACAGTGCTGACACATGCAACAACATACCAAAATCTCAAGGAAAATTATGCTGAGAAAAAGAATTCTTACATAAGAGTATACATTGTATGTCTTCATTTTTATGAAGTTCTAGAAGAGCTAAAACTAATCTTTCATGGGAAAAAACCAGAAGAATAGTTGCCTTGGAGATTGGGTGGTGGGGATTGAATGAGAAAAGAGCATGAGGGAGTTTTTTTGTTTCATATCTTAATAGAGGCATGAGGTAGACAGGTTGTATGTTTGCTAGAACTCAGTAAATGTACAGCTCATATTATGGATATTTTACCTCAAAAGAAGAAAATAGTTAACATATAATGAACTCTAATGATATACATGGTGGAGTATTTACGGAGAAGCATATATTTTACTTTGAAATGCAACAAAAGTAGCAGAGATAGGTGGAAAGATAGGCAGGTGGAAAGATGGATAACAAGAAAGTATAGTAAAAGGTTGGTGGTAGAACCTAGGTGCTGGGAATATAGATGCCTCATTGTAAAATACTTTCAGCTTTGTTGTATGTTTGAAATTTTTCATAATAAAATGTTGAGAGTGAGGAAGGGAGGACACAAGAGCCAGATGGAAAGGATTCCCCTTGTTTAAATCTGGGATAATATGAGCATCAAACCAAATAATGATCATATTGGATTATAACTCATTGAATAAAATAGGAAACCATCTCATTCTGGTATAAGTGAAATTTTTGACAAAAAATGAGAGGATTGTTTATACAAAATACTTACTGATTAAAAAGGAAAAGAAGCAATTTTATTTTTAATAAAAAATGCAATTTGTGTTCATGAAGATAAGGAGGACTTATTAATTTTTGTGGTGCTGGAGATTCAAGCCAGGACCTTGTATATGCTATGCAGGCATTCTACCACTGAGCTACATTCATAGCTCAGAAAAAGAGTAACTTTAAAGTGGAGGGGCCTGGCAGATATCATCTTAATCAACAGGTCAGAGTCATTATCATGGGAGCCTGGCATGCTGGTATACACCTGTTAGCCCAGCATTTGGGAAGCTTAGGCAGGAGCTTGGGCTACACAGAGTTCCAGACTAGCATAAGCTACACAGTGAGACCCTGTCTCAAGAAATAAAATAATAAAATAAAGTAAAATATGAAAAATAAAAAATTTAAAATGTTATTATCATAGGACCTCTTACAGGATTCAATAAGAACACAGAATTGATGATGTGACATATTGCTGCCAAAACACAAATAAGCTTTATTTAATCATGAGGAAACTTTTGTTGTTAAGTGCCATTGAGTTGGGTCTGACTCACAGCAACCCTATGTATAACAGGATGAAATGCTACCTGACATTGTCAGGCAGTGCGTCTCTGCTATTCATAGGGTTTTGGATGGCTGATTGTTTTGGGAGTGGACTTCTGGGTCTTTCTCCTAAATTGGTATTCCCATGCCATTTCCCATCCAAGTACTCAAGAGGGATACTACAAACAACCAGCCAATAATCTTCAAATGTGTCAAGGTCATGTAAATCAAGAAAGGCTGAAGAATTTCTTAGTGATTCCAGAACAAAGGAATAGCAATAGTTTTACACTAGCTACAGAAGGGAAAATATAATAGGGGAGGAGAAAAAGTCATTAAGGAGAATAAGAAGTTAATAAACTGAAGAGAAACTTGCAAGCCAGTTAGATTTGAGGAGTGGATCAGACCTTGTGAAGGCAGAGAGAGAAAAGACAAAGAGAGATCAGGCAGAAATGTTACATGGTGTGGATTCTTTAATCTCAAAAGTGGGGGTTGACTAGGTACACGGAGGGAATCTATGTAAATTTAAGGTCTTGGACAAAGCACTCTGCAACATATTCCACTCCTCATTGTGCTGACAAACGCACAAGGGTTACAATTTCTCTGCAGCCTTGCCAACGTTTGCTACTTTCCATTAAAAAGATTATAACCATAATAGTAGGTATGAAGCACTATCTGATGGTTTTAGAACAACCAATGTTTGCTTTTTAACTGTGTATATGTCACAGAATTGGGAAACTTGAAGCCCAATTGTTATCACAAGTTAAATAAGAACGTTGTTTATAGTTTACCTTTCTTCATAGATTCTTTTTCCATTCCCTCCTTGTATGTGTATAAGAGTTCATCAACTTCCTTCAGATCCAGGAAGCCTGAGCTATCACTGTCCCACTTCTGAAAGAGGGCTTCTAGGAGAAGTCCCCGTCGGACTTGGAAAGCATTTCTTCTGACCTAGGATACAAATGGGGCTGAGGTTTAGATCAGTTGATAGAGTACTGCTCTGCACTCTTTAAGGCCCTATATTTGATCCTTAGAACCACAAAAATGGGAGAAGGACCTGGCAACCCACTCCTGAAACAATCAACCATTGAAAACCATATAAATAGCAGAGAACCTCTGACATGGTGCCAGGGATGGCAGTGTTGGCAAGTGTTTCATTCTGTTGTACACAGGGTTGCTATGAGTGGGGCCTGACTCGACAACACCTAACAATAACAACAAAGGATACAAACAGGATATTGAAGGACAGAAGACACAGTTCATTGTGTTAGCTGGCATTCTGTGTTTATTTCAAAAAAGTGCAGCACCTTTTATAGAAACAGCATTACTTTGGGGCCAAAGATGATATCAGTGGAAAACACAGTGATTAATTTGAATCCCTTAAATGTCATTTCCCTGTTTTACCTCTCAATCAAAGATACCCAGGAATTCTCTCCTATAAGACTAAAACAAGTTAGTTTAGGAATGGTACACTATCCCTTAAGAATCTTTGATTAGCTGGGTGTGGTGACACACATCTGTAATCCCAGTGACTTGAGAGGCTAAGGAAGGCGGATTGCAAGTTCAAGGCCAAAGGCAGCCTGTGTAATTTAGCGAGACTTTGTCTCAAGATAAAAAATGAAAAAAGAAGCTGGGGCTGCAATAGCTCAGTGGTGGAGCACCTGCCTGGTGGGTGCAAGGCCCTGGGTTCAAGCCCAAGCACCATAAAAAAAAGGAATCTTTGATTATTTCTTTCTACTTCCTTATTGGTTATTCAAAAATGTGATAAACACATGGGGTGCTCTGCCTGGATTCTTATGATGATGTGTTTTGTAGTGAAAGGGAATGAATAGCAGTGTTCAAACAATAAAAAACCCTGTTGTTAAAAATTCCTTTTTATATTTAACATAGACTTGACATTGATTTTATTTACATTTTATATTTTTCACTAGATTAATTCTACTAATTAGATAATAATTGAGTTAACATCCACAAAATTTAATTTCAAAAAGAGAGTGAATAACCCAGGGTGCAATGGCACACTCTTGTAATCCCAGCAATCAGGAAATGGAGGCAGGAGAATCACGGGTTTAAGGCCAACCTGGGCTACATAGTGAAACCCTGTATCACAAAACAAACAAACAAAAACAAAAACAAAAAAAACCAAGGATTGAAGGAGTTGCTCACTGGTAGAGCACTTGCCTAGCATATGCAAGGCTCTGTGTTGATCCCCACCACTGGAAAGAGAGAGATAGAGAGAGAAGGAGAGAGAGAGAGAGAGGATATAATATACCTTTTGGTTAAGTTGGGGGAGGGTGTTGCTGCAATTGAGGAAGCAAAAAGAATATCAACCACGGAATTATGTTGAGAAGACTCATAAGACTGATGAGATTATTAAATCAGTTTGGTGAAACTAATTCTCACATTTCATATATGTAAGAATGAATTGTTTATATAAGGTAATGTGTATACATACATTTATCTCCCACAAAAGTAGTAAATTCTTAGGAAATACATGCTAGCTGGGTGCCCATGAGTAAAAATATATACTCAAGGTGTAATCATACCCCTAGGGATATGCATTTATAAATCCACTCACACAGCAAACAGAACACACATACATTTTGGCACATCTACACATTTGCTCCTCAAACTTCTAACGAAGAAAGACAAAGCTGTGTGACAAACCATCTCTTGTCAGGAGCAATCAAACTATTAGGGGAATGAGTTCTCTGGAACGTGATCTTAGAACATTTGCAAAATGTTATTGGTCATGCTTGCTGGAATAAGGAGGTAGGTTTGGGTATAAAATTTTTAAGAAAAGCTGTACTAGAAGCAACTGAGGTTGAGAGATTTATTTATAATAGTGACCTCACTGATAAATAATATTACCCACCTGTTCTAAGGCATTCATTTTCTCTTCTTTTGTTTCCACATAGCCCCTCTTAAAAAAGGAGACAAGGGCCTCACTGACACTCAAGGGAGCATCTTCACCAACAAATGTCTCCAGGACTTGCACAAACTGGAGCAGATTGAAGGAAACTCCATCGAAGGCACTCCTGCCTTTTATTTCCTTATATGATTGAATGTTTCTGATAATTGAATGTAGATCTGTGAAGCAGGAAACATACACTAACCAGTAAAGTGAAAAATTTTCTCAGATCTTCAGGAAATAAATGAGTACCTATTGTAATAGACATTTACTATTGTTTTCTTTTGGTGCTGAGGATTGGACACAGGGCATTGCACATGCTAAACATGCGCTCTACCACTGGGCCTAACCTCTACCCCCAACATCTACTATTTTTGCTTGTCAGGAATCCATGCTCCTTTCTTGAGGACAGCACCCATCTTCTTTCCTTGGGACACAGTTTCTCTTCCACTGTCAGATCAGAGTAGCCAGATGGTATTGACCCTGTCCACTCTTGCTCTGTGGATGTGTGATATAAGATCTGGCCAATGATTCAAATATGACAGCAATGTAATCTACTATAGGCCAATGAAAATTATCCCCAGATGTTAGGAAATAGGGGCAAATCATTCTTTTCACACCTGTTGAACTAGTGGAATCTAAGCTTAGAGGTACCCTTATGGCCATTTTTGCCACAGTATGGAGAAAACAGCCTAAAATTCAAAGTGACAAGGGAAAGAACATGGCTGAGTGGCCAAGAGACAGTGTCCCACTATTGTAAGGTCCAATTGTACTTGAAGACAGCTATATTCTGGACCCTTAAGTTAAATAAATTAGTAAATACCACTACTACAACTCCTCTTCTGAAGTTGCCTAATATAATTATCTTGAAGCTCAATGTTACAACATGAAGTATATTTCATAAAATGTCAGCCTAATGACTCATGTTTGATTTATTAATTGATTCAATTATTCATGCCTGTAGGCTTTCTATATGAGATTTAATGTAACTTAAAAATTATTACCCATTCAATTTTTTTAAATAGCAAAGTAAAATTGAAATAAAGACTAGGAAGAAAAACATGAATTAGCAGGCCACCAGAATTTGACCAATGTTATGCATTTTGCCAAAATATTTTGAGGATAAAAAGTTTGTTATCTGGGCTTAAATGAGAAAAATTTGCAGATAAAAAGTCACTAACTTTTTTTAAACAAAGCAAAGTAGGGGTTTATTAAGTGAGTAAAAGTATAGGATTTACTGAAAAAAGAATAGTACATGCTTAGATTTAAGCATGGGTGGAGAGAGAGAGACAGAGAGAGACAAAGAGACAGAGAGACATCAAGAAAATAATCTTGATCTAATTAGTTCTACTTGTTGATATGAAAGGGAAAATGATAAAATAGCATTTTAGGAAATACAAATACTACTAGGACAATCAGTATTAAATACATTGTTTATCTGAAAGCTAAAAACTGATCTTTTTCTCTTGAGGAAATCTTTTTTTGCAAGTCTTCAAATGCAAGGTAGATTCTTACCCTGCTTCTCATGTTTGGATGTGGACTTACTAGAGAGAGAAATAGCTGGGATAATTTCTATTGGGTTCTAATATCTAATATCTGATTCATTTTGTATACTTGTCTCTTATCTTCCTAGTCTTTATTTCAATTTTACTTTACTATTTAAAAAAAAATGAATGGGTAATAATTTTTAAGTTACATTAAATCTCACATAGAAGGCCTATAGGCATGAATAATTGAATCAATTAAATCAAACATGAGTCATTAGGCTGACATTTTATGAAATATACTTCATGTTGTAACATTGAGCTTCAAGATAATTATATTAGGCAACTTTCAGATATAGGGTGACGTAATGGTCAAAAAGTATATTAATGCCATAAGTTTTAAAGCATAAGAGCATTCATCCATAGTACATGTTACCACCAATGCTTACCACCACCAAAAAACACTCATCTTGTATATATTACATGAGTCTTAGCTAAATTCAGTATCTACTGTGGGGTGGTGGTTGTTGTTGTTGTTAGGTGCCATCAAGTCGGTATCCGACCCTGCGTACAACAGGAAAAACACTATTGTCAGTGCTTCTCTGCTGTTCACAGGGTTTTCAATGGTGGATTGATTTTTGGGAGTGGTTTGCCGGGTCCTTCTCCTAAGCCTACCGCACTTGGTGTTCCCAGGCGGTTTCCCATCCAAGTACTAACCAGGCTCGATCCTTCTTAGCTTCCGAGATCTGATGGGATCGGATGGCACAGGGCTATGGCTGCAGGCTTATCATGGGATATCATAGTAAATTAAAGCCATCTATTGGACTGTCATCTATGGTTCCTAGTTCTTTTTAACATTTACCTGTGAATCTGGGGTTACTATAGATTAACTTTGCCTGTTTCTCATCTTCAAATTTGCCATACTTCATCCTCCAGTTACAAGTAAAAAATTCACCTGTGAAAAACACATTCCACAATATAGCCAATTTAACTTCATTTTCATAATGTTTTTTGTTCTAGGGTATAAACAAAAGGAAGACTAAATAAGGAGTTACCTGACCATGACCTTCCTTCTATTTCTTGGGACTTTGGCTCACAGAATTTGTCTTTCTGAACATCTTCTCTTACAGTTTCTAAAAGGTATAAAAGAAAATTTCTATGGATTGGACATAATATATTCTATTAGATATTCTGAGGTTAATGAAAGAAATAAATTCCTTGCATACAGAACACCAAACCTCCAAGTACTTCCCCATATACAGTATGTCATAATCAACTACAACGAAATCACTTAATAACTTCAATTTTGAGAGCAGCTCTGTAGCTACAGCTGTTTGTTACATACTAGTTTGGCCACTCAAAGTGAAGGATACATTTCTAAGCCTCCCTGACATTTTTCTCTTAGGAGAAAAATTTTCCTAACATTTCCCAACATTCAATGAGGGATTGCTATATGCCTAAATTCTGACTAATGAGGTATAAATAAATACTTGAGATGCAGGGTGTATTCTGTCTGAAATATGACTTTCAGAATCTCTTCTAGAAAAAAATAAGACTGAAAGAGGCAAGTCCCATTTTATAGCTGAAATAAAAGAAATCATAAAAAGTGGTTTCTAATACTAGACACCACATGTAAAACAGAAGTGCTGCCAGGTGCCATTTTCAGTCGCATCATATGGTTGTGAAAGCTGGACATTGAACAAGAGAGACAGAAAAAGAATTGATGCTTTTGAATTGTGGTGCTGGAGACGTCTATTGAATATACCATGGACTGCCAAAAGAACCAACAGATCTGTCCTAGAAGAGGTACAACCAGAGTGCTCCTTGGAAGCAAAAATGGCCAAACTGCGTCTTACA
>VMDO01016109.1:0-48921 GCA_007922755.1 Pedetes capensis | reverse complement strand
TCCCTGGCTTCCCTGGTTCTGAGTCTTCCTAGCTTGGACGGAGCTCTAACACCACCTTCTCTGTTTCTCCATCTTGCAGACAGTCTGTCACGAGACTCCTCAGCCTCTGTGATCAGGTGAGCAAATTCCCCTAGCAAAACTCCCATCCAATGGGCTTAAGTTTACCTTCCTAAGGAGAATTCCAAAAACTGCCCATTAAATGGCTGCATAGAAATGGTCAGTCACTGTTAACAGCACCATCATTGTGTCCTCGTCTTCACGTGCCTAGCTCTGGGTGGCTGTCCTCATGCACTCATGTTGCAGCTTCATGTGTTTTTTTGTCTTTTTTTTTTTTTTTCCCCAGTACTAGCGGTTGAATCTAGGGCCTCCAGCATGCTAGGCAAATGCCCTACCACTGGGCAGCAACCCCAGTCCCTTTGTTTATTTTTTATTTTGAGTCAGGGTGTCAATAAGTCATGCAGGTTGCCTCTGGCCTTGAACTCTCAATCCTTCTGCCTCAGCTGAGTTGCTGGGATTACACACACAAGCCATGGTGCCTGGCCTACAGCTTCAGTTTTTTGTTATTGTCAGTTTATGTTAAATAATTTTAGATATTAAAGAAATTCATAACATAAAGGTTCTCTCAGTCCTTTAGAGAGAACCATTGTTAATAGTTTGATATATATTTCTCCAGATTTTAAAAAATGCTTATCTACTATATATGACATCATTGTTATTTATTATACAAAAATATTTTGGTGGTTCACCTTTTTTTTTCTTTTTTACTTAATATACTTTTGGCATCTTTTCCTGTCAGTACATGCAAATCTACTCATTTTTAATGAGTGCATAGTATTCTGAGTCATGCCACATTAGCAAAAGGAGGTCCCAAGGGCTTTACTCCATTCCCATCATTTAAGTCAACTCTACTTTGAAGAGGCAACTCTTCCCCAGTTATTTCTTGAATGCATTCCAGCCTGGGGGGCTCATTTTCTGGCACTATATTTGATAGTGCTTCTCTGCTATTCACAGGGTTTTCAATGGCTAATTGTTTCAGGAGTTGGGTGTCGGATCCTTCTCCCTAGTCTGTCTCAGTCTGGAAGCTCAGCTGAAACCTGTACACCATGGGTGGCCCTGCTTGTATCTGAAATACCAGTGGCCTAGTTCTCAGCATCCCAGCAACATGGAAGCCCCCACAGCACAACAAGCTGACAGACATGTGGGGAAATCATCTCTAGATTACTTACAATACCCAACACAATGTAAATGCTATGTAGATAGTTGCTATACTGTATCATTTAGGAGGTAATGGCAAGAAGTAAAAGTCTATGCATGTTCAATACAGACACAGTTTTTTTCCTGAATATTTGCAGCTCTTGGTTGGTCAATCCCATGGGTATGGATGGGGATGGGGAGGCTGACGGGGTTCTGATGAAGAGTCAGGCAGGTGAGGGGGTGGAGTGTGTAATTTTGGAGACAACGTCCTACTTTGTCCTGGCAAATGTACCAGGAAGAGAGAGAGGGAAGCTCTAGGATTTGCATGTTACTAATCTGGAAACAGGTCAAGGGGCTCAGGTGGTCCCCACACGACTGGGCGGGGGGCAGGACCAGGATGAAAGCTTGACCCTGTATACTCTGAGTCCACTGATCTGCCAGCTGCATCCCGCAGCATCTCCAAGAGCCCGGTGTGCTGACTCCTGTCAGCAGGGTGACCTGCAGCCCAATATGGAGCCCCTGTCCTTGGCCAATCAGGAGCCATGCAAGTTGTCCTTTCCACTCCCAGCATCCCAGCGTTCAGGACAAGAGGCAGGGGTGCCTGGCTTCTGCCTGCATCGCTTGCTGCCGGAGGCATGGTGAGTGATTTTTCAAGCCCTGCCCTGGAATGTCCTAGCAGGTGGCAGCTGCCTAAAGGGAGCCAGGACTTGCCAAAGGACACAGCGTGTTCCTGTGGGTGTCTCCTAGCAATTGTTCGACTGGAGGGGCTCCAGAACTCCTCTCCACAACCAATGCAGACACCGGGCTATCTCGGTGGTCCTCCAAGAGGGTGATTTTGGTCCCTGAGGACAAGTGGCATGCCTGGACACATATGTGTTACTGCAAGCGGGCATATGGTGGAGGGTGAACTCCTACTGACATCTAGTGGGTGGAGCCCAGAGATTCTGTAAAACATCCCACAATGCGCAGATTGGCCCCCCAGAATAGAGAATGATCTGGACCAAATTATTAATCCTGCTGAAGTTTAGAAAGCTTGGGTTGCAACACAGAATTGACAGGGAGGCTTTTTTTCACCCAGTACTAACGGGTTGAACCCAGGGCCTTAAGCATGCTAGGCAAGTACTCTACCACTAAGCTACAACCCCAGCTCCTTTTTAAAAACTTAACTTTTTTTGAGGTAGGGTCTTTCAAGGTTACACAGGCTGCCCCCGGACTCAAATTTGAGATCCTTCTTCCCCTACCTCCCACGTTGCTGGGATTACATGTGTGTACCATGGTGCCTGGCCAGAGAAACAATAATTTGTAAAGGATGAGAGATGAGAAGATGGAAAAAGAAAAGAACAAAAAGAGATAGTTTGTAATTAGGAGCCTGGGTTTGGGCCTCAAAAAGGTCCATGCTCCAGTGACTTTTCTGAGTCCCTCTTACTTTTCTTTAAAATAGAAATGACAAAATCCAGGTGTGGTGGTACATGCCTATAATCCCAGCACTTAGGAGGCTGAGGCAGGAGGACTGAATCAAGTTTGAGGTCAGCCTGGTTACACAGTATGTTCCAGGACAGCTTGGGTTATTTAGCAAGACCTTGTCTTGAAAAAAACAATAAATTAACTAATTAAAGTTAAATAATAAATAAAATCAGAATGATAGTCGAAGTATACCCTAGAATTATTATGCCTGTCAAGTATTAGGCACAATGCCTGGGACATACATAGTAAACATCTACTAAGTGGTATCTACTGTTATATTTGGTTATATTAGGGGCTGGGATTTAGCTCAGTTGGTAGAGTGCTGCTCGGTGCTCTCTGAGGCCCCGAGTTCAATCCAAGCACTGCAAAAATGGGAGAAGGACCTGGCAGCCCACTCCCAAAACAATCTCAAAACAATCAGCCATTAAAAATCCTATGAATAGGAGAGAAGCACTGACATAGTGCCGGGCCTGGGACAGTATTGGAGAGAGTTTTGTTCTGTTGTACACAGACAGGGTCACCATGAGTTAGACCTGACTCAACAGCATCTAACAACAACAACAACTGTTATATTAGTTGTGAGAAAAAAGGAAAGAGAAAATGATGGTGGATAAGCAATGTATGTGAGAAATGGAGATAACTTGTAAAACCCTTTTTTAAAAAAATCTTATTGGACTGTATTCCTATCTATAAAAGACTTAGGAAGACATTTTTATCTGATTGTACAATGGATCCCTAATCACTGTAGAAGTCCTGCAAAGTATAAAGAAGCACAAAGAAGGAATGTAAAGCTTTGCATAACCTTGACCTACATGCTCCAGAGACCACTTCTCGGAGAGTTTTGATGTATTTCATGCTGGTCTGTCTCCTACAGGTATCCCAGCCATGGTGGGCTTCCCTTGAGACCTCCACCCTCACCCTCCATCCATCTTGAGACTGCACTCTGGAGGTCACTGAATTGTCCCCAACAGATCCAAGCCCACCACACACTGACAAGCAGGATAGAATTCTGCTGGCAGTCATGCGGAGTCACACTGTAATTCCGTCAAGGTCTTTGTGAGATGCCACCATTTTCTGCAAGTATCCCATCTGTTCTGTATCTTTTTCACATACTTTCCAGCCAAAAGAAGACGATCAGATCCCAAGTAATTCAGCTCTGGTCTTCAGCTCCCAGTTGGATCCCACTACCGGCTTTCCATCAGAGTTAGGTCTCCATTCACCTAGCTAAAAACAAGCTTTTCTGGAAGACTGGTGGATGGGCCCTACCATTAAGGAAAACAAGTCAGCATTTATTAAGCATTTACTATGTGCCAACACTGTCATCCGCACTTTCCTTGCCTACACCTACCCGAATCCTCACAGCAGTCTTACGAGGGAGGTATTGTTTTTATCTCCATTTTAAAGAGGAGGCAATGGAGGTCAAGCAACACGCCCAAAGCTCCATACTGGTTAGTGGCTGTGGAGATTCAGCCTTTGTTCATGCTCTTAATCACAGCAGTTCCTTTCCACGTGAATACAAGAGTTGGGGCAAACATGGTAGTTGCGGACTTGATTGGTTCAGGAAGCAACATGTCCAGCCCCTGATGGAATCCAGCCATGGTGACCCCATTTGCTCTTGTCAGCCATTCACTTTTCCAGGATCCCTTGCAGCTAAAGGGAGCCATGAGACCTACTTTGGGCCAACAAAATGTGATAGAAAGTGATTGGGGGATTCTGGAAAAAAAGATGAGAGCCTTGGGTGCTGCCTCTTCACGGTCCTGAAGCTGCTGCCGCCATGATGGTAAGGATGGCAGAGAAGTGAGGAAAGAGCCTGACCCTGGAGGACCTCATGGAGCTACCCGGTGCCCCTCGGACTACCTGCATCTGGACTTCTTAAATGAATACAGTCCGCCCTCCATTATCTGTGGGTTCCACATCCAGTAATTCAACCAACTTCAGGAAACAGTGGTATCTGTATGGAATATGTGCTTTTTTTCTTATCATTTTCTAAACAACACATCATAACACCAATTTAGATAGCAGTTGCGGTGCATTGTAAATCATCTAGAGATGAGGTACAGCATACAGAAGAATGTGCGACATTACACGCAAATACTATGTCCTTTTATGGACTGGCTTTTAGCTCAGTTGGTAGAGTGCTGCTCTGCATTCTCTGAGGCACTGGGTTCAATCCTCAGGACTGCAAAAATGGCAGAAAGATCTGGTACCCCACCCCCAAAACAACCCTGAACCAATCAGCCATTGAAAACCTATGAGTAGCAGAGAAGCACTGACATAGTGGTGGGCATGGCACAGTGTTGGGAAGCGTTTTGTTCTGTTGTACATAGGGTCGCCATGAGTTGGACCTGACTCAAAGGCACCTAACAACAACAACAATAAATGTTACCTTATATAACTGACTTAAACATCTGCAGACCTTGTTGTTCTTGAGGGTCTTGGTCCCAACCCCCTTTGGACATTGAAGGATGACTGTATTAAATGTCCTTACGAATTGAGTAAAATGACCTACTGGCTTGTTTTGCCTGGGACGACCCTGTCAGCACGGTAAATCCCATGTCCTGGGAAACTCTTTGATCCCAGGCAGGCCAGCGCCATTGGTCACCTTAGAAATAAGACACTATTAACTGAATGCTCTGCTATCTGCAGCTGAATAAGTGCATTTTTAGTAAAAGTGAGATCTAAACATACCCACGTGTGCCCTGTTTGTGGCAAGCATTACATCATGATGGTTTTCCAATGCCACTAAGTAATATTGTTCAAAGGCCGTTTAACCAGTCATTGCCAAGTGCTTTGGAAGCTTGGATGTAACTCCGAATACGCCACATTCATCTAGATCTCTTCATGCCTAGTGTCAAACCCTGGAGATCAAACTCTGCTGCTGCTGGCTTATTCTGGAGAAAGCAATGTCATTGCCAATAGCCTGATGAATGCGGGAAGGGAATGAAAGCAGCCTGTGTCCTCCTTCATCTCAGCTTTTCATGCTGGGTTGACGGTGGAAAATTGGTCATTTGAGCAGCTTTGGGCAGAGAGAAGTGATCAGGCCCTGTCAGAATAATAGTGCGGCTGCTTTACAGAATTTCTTTGAAAATGACACAGTCTGAAGGTGCTGGCAGCTGGAGTTAGCTGCAACTTAATGGAAACCCAGCAGAGACCAGGACGTGCAGGCAGAAGCAGACTGCCAGAGGGAAGCATTGACTTTTCATAATAGTATTTAGTTCACTCCTGTTTTGTAAGTTGTGGAGGCTGGGGACCTCTTGGGATGGGTGAGGAGAGGAAATACCATGTGACCTGGGAGACAGAGAACACTCGGGGCCTGAGTCAAGTCTGAGCCCTGCCATAAAATCTCCTGTGTGGCCTTAGGCGAGTCATTCCCTCCCTTGGACCTTTGTCCCCTGATGCATAAAGTGCAGGACTTTGATGGTCCCCAGAGCTCTGTTCTGGCAGCAGACAGGACAGAAGCTGCTTTCCATCCAGGCGGATCTGAGGCTTTCCTCAGTTCCGTCATCTACTTGCACTTAGTGCCTTCCCCTCCTGGCCTCGCTGCCCTCACGGTTGAAAAGGAATAAACACACCCTCAGCCTGGGCCCTGTGAGAATCAACAGGCAGCCCAGTGATTTGCATCCAGAGAGCAGGTGCAGAGGAAAGGCTACTTCCGTCCAGTCCTCCGCCCGCGGTGGGAGTGAGCGAGTGAGCGGCGAGGCTGAGTCACCCCTGTGTCATCCTAGCCAGCATTCCTGCGTCAGAGGATGTGCCTCACCTCCACATGCCTTTGCATTTCCTCACCCCAAACGGTGCCCAGATGATGAACACGAGCGTTTGTTTAGCATTTGCTTAAACGCTGTCCCCGAGAAACACACGTGCTGCAGAGTCTCCATGGAGCCCCTGGGCTCAGCCACTTCTCAGCATTGTGCTGGGGGCCAGGGGACCCCCTGAGGCACTTGTCAGTGGGCTCAGGTGACACACCTAGAAAAGGGACAACCCTGGGACAATGTCCTTGAAGGCTGCGCTGCCTGCTTTCTCTTGGTGGCTCATTTAATGATCTGTGTTCATTTCTACCCACATCACCCTGGACCTCCCCTTGCTTATAACCAGACTTTTATTGGATGTGACACTCTCTGCCCAAAACAATGTCACCTCCCTCGAGCACAGTGTACTCTTCTCTCTCTCAAGAGTGTTCTACACTGTCTTAGTTTTGGTTCTTTTTTCTTTTTCATGTGGAACTGGGGATGGAACCCAGGGCCTCACACATGCTAAGCAAGTGCTCTACTGCTGAGCCACGCCAAGTCCCTGGTTATTCTATTTTATGGAATGAAATACTGTCTGGCTCTAAAGTGAAAAATAAAAGTAGTTAAGATCTTTAAATCGTAAGCAGGGCCCAGTGGCGCACACCTGAAATCCCAGAGATTGGGGAGGCAGAGGCAGGAGGATTGCAAGTTCAAGGCCAGAGGCAGTCTGCATAACTTACCAAGACCCTCTCTCAAGATGAAAAATAAAAAAGGGACCAGGGGTTCAGCCCAGTACGCAAAGTATGTGTGAGGCCCTTGGTTTAATCCTCAAGTACAGCAAATAATAAATAAATAAATACATATGTAAATAAATCAAAAGAGGCTGGAGGTACAGTTCAGTGGACAGCACTCGAAAAAGTTGGTGTGAGGCCCTAGATTCAGCTTCTCAGCACTTTAAAATGAAACAAAAAATAAATTATATCGTGGTCCCTTGATAGTGGGACAGTTAAGTTCACTCATCTATGTGTTGTGTGGTTCCTTTCATGTCACACCAGCAGAGCTGAGTCACCAAGACAGAGATTACACCCTGCAAAGCCTCAAATACTTACTGTCATGTTAGAGAAAAGTGCTGCTGGTCTCAATCTGCAGAAAGACCCCAGGAAGTATTCAGACACTCACCAAGTTGCTGGAGCTGGAAGAACCGACTCTCGCCTTCTGCCAGTGAGGAAACCAATGCCCTGAGCAGGGCATATCGTCTACCAATTCACAGACTTCCAGAAAACAGTTCTTGAGGGCCTATGGTGTGCCAGGCTTCCAGACTCAATTTTCAGTACTGAGAGACATCACAAATTAGGCCAGCTACCACGGCTTGAGGGCTGGGATTTAGCTCAGTTGGTGGAGCGCCACTCTGCAGTCTCTGAGGTCCCGGGTTCGAGTCCCACCACCACAAAAGTAGGAGAAGGACGTGGCAGTCCACTCCCCAGGCAATCCCGAAACAGCCATTGAAAACCCTATGAGGGTGGCTATGAGTCTGACACAACTTGATGGCACCTGACAACCACAGAGGCTTGGCGGTGAGACACCAGGGTTCCCACCTGTGCTGCTTCTGTGTTTCTTCTCTGAGCTCCAGCGGGAATTGTGCTGTGCCCAGCGCTTGTGAAGTTAGCCAGATTTCCTGCCCGTGCCCACCAATGCGACTTGGCAGTTTCTGTGACAGCACGTGTCCTACACATCCTTCGCTCCACTGATGGGCGAAGGAGTACGATTTGTGACTTAATTTCTTGTTTTCTACTTTACAACCCTCCCCTCCCCACCGCCGGCAGCCCTCCCAAGACAGTGCCTAGAATGACATGCCGAAGACTTTCTCCTGGATGGCTCAGCGAGGCAGGAAGAGAGACCAACTCCAGCCCAGGTGTCCCCAGGCGCTGGGCCAAGCTGGTCCAGAACCAGTCAAGGGTGGAATGAAGATGAAGCCGAAAAGGGGGGAGAAGGGAGGCAAGGAGGGGGATAGAGGTGGCTGGAGGAGGAAAGGAAGGGAGGAAAGACGGAAGGAAAGAAGGAACGGAGGGACACGGGGAGGAAGAAAAGAAAAATGTAGTTGTGATAGGATAAGAAGCGGGACCTTTAAGGAGCAACCGCCCTCGGGATTGATTGAGGCAATTACCGCGAGAGTGGGCGCCTGAAAGGGTGAGTTCCAATCTGATTGGCTCTCTAGATCTCGCGCATGCGCCTTTGCCCTTCTGCCACGTCGAGGCACAGCATGGAGGCCCTCACGAGGCGCTGTTACCACAGGTCTTGGACTTTCCAGTGTCCACAGTTGTAAGAAATCCATTTCTTTTCCTTAAAATAATTTTTTTTTTAAATGCAATCTGTGTTGCCATTGTACGCAATCTGGGACAACGTAGCTCGCATGTGAAGGCCAATTTCTGTCCCTTGTTTTTTTCGTGGTACGGGGTAGAACCTCGGGCCTCGCCCTGATATGCGAGAGCTCTGCCGCTGAGCTCCACCCTAGCCCTGTGTAACTTTTTTACTTCAAGACAGAGTTTCGCTAAGTTGTGTGGGCTGTCCTTTTTTGTTTGTTTTTTCCTTTCTCTCTCTCTCTCTTTTTTTTTTTTTTTTGTGTGTGGGGGGGTGTTGAGACGGTCTCATTATGTAGCCCAGGCTGGCCTCGAACTCTCCATCCTCCTACCTCACCCTCCCTCTTGTTAGGTGCCCTGGAGTCGGTGTCCAACTCCTAGCGACTTGGTGTACCACAGGTGAAACACTATTGTCAGTGCTTCTCTGGTGTTCGTAGGGTTTTCAGTGGCTGGTTGTTTTTTTGGGAAGGGGCTGCCAGGACCCTCTCCCAAGCCTACAGCACCTGGTGTTCCCAGGTGGTCTCCCATCTAAGTACTAACCAGGTCCGACCCTGCTTAGCTCCCGAGATCTGACAGGATCCGACACCACAGTGGGACGGCTGCAGGCCTCCCTAGTGCTGGAATTACATTCAGGTACCACCACACTTGGATTCAATTTCTTTTTAAAAACTAAAGTAGCCTCGCTGTGGTATCCTGGTATAGTAGCAGAAGACAGATAAAGCCAGAGAAGGCCGTTAGACTTTCAACAACAGCCTCAATGTGTAAGTGATTGTAGCCCAGGGGACCTGTTCTTTGCTGGAGGAGGAGGAAGTCCTGGGAGGCAGAGCAGTGAGAATAATGGTGGGATGTCCCTGCCTTGTTTTTCCACACTCTTGCTGAAGAGCCCTCTGTGGACAAATTTCCAGTTATGTGGGAAGACAGCGCTGTAGGGTCCCAGGGAGAACTGACAGGAATGTCTAATGGACTGGTGGGAGTTGACAATTGGGAATGAAGTGGCAATAGATGCTAGTGCTGTGAAAACATTTAAATTGTGTAGTCTGCCAACTCTGTGTGGGGATTTTATCCTACGGAGATAATTATGGGCACATAAAGACAGCTATGATTATTATGTGCAAGAACAGGCTTGTTGACAATAGCAAAAAACTGGAAACAATCTAATGTCCAACATCAGGGCACTGCTCAAACAAATTACGGTACACAAGCCTCACAGATTTGAACATGATGCTTGGATGAGGTGCTATCACTATGACAGAATAAACCATATAGGAATAACTCGTTAGGAAATTTTGTGGTCCGATTTTGCAAAGTATATAGGTGTTGAAGGTAAGAATCCATTTGACGTCTTACAGTGATTCTTTTGAAGGAATGTTTATTTCCTTCATTGTTGCTCTGTGTCTTTGATTTTCATTTTTATAAAAAAACATGGTTTCTTTTTCTTTATTTTTTTTAGTGCCCAGGGCCTCTTGCATGCTAAGTACATCTGTCACTCACTGAGCTACACCCCCAGTTTGTATCTGAATGAAGGTGTGGTTTTTTTTGCCTTGGTTTTTTATTTTTTCTTTTTAACCAGTGTCTTGCTACATAGCCCAGGCTGGCTTTGAACTCATCATCCTTGTGTCTCAGCCTCCCAAGTACTGGGACTACAGACTACAGGCATGTGTCACCACACCTGGCCTATCTAGATGATTTTTAAAGATTAGTTTTTTTTTTTTTCCCCCTTTATTTTTAATTGCATGGGCAACCTCTTTCCTCAGAGGTTAATATGACCAGTTTGGGGTCACCATAGTTCAACAGAAGCCCCTCTGTGTCCTGGCCTCTTCAGCCCATCTTTAGCCACAGAGCCCAGGCTCCAGGCCAGGAGCCTATCTTCATGCCTGGGTGAATCCTACCCTTGCATTCCTCAAGTGTCTGCCTAGCTCTGCCCCTGAGTCAGAACACCTTTATCTCAAACTAATTCCTATGTAGCCTTCAAGACAGCTCCAGCCTCCCTTTCTGGAACTTTTGCGATGCTTTCAGGTTGGATCAGGTTCTTTACCTTCACGATATGCCCTCCCCTCTACCCACCTTATCCCACTGAAAAACCACTTCAGCATTTGTGTTTCTCCCTGAATAGACTGTGGCCATTTTATAAGGCATACTTTCTCTGTTTCTAGCACATCACCCCGTGTCTAGTGCCTTGCAGAAAATATATTGTGACCGAAGCCAGGCAGCCTGGCAGGCAGGCATGGAGAAGGACGCACAGTCCTGGATTTCACTGAATCAAAGCCTAGAGACTTTGAGTACAGGTGGAGACATTTCAGATCCTGTGATAGAGCCTCCATGAGTGCAACAGCATCTATCAAAGACAGTGAGTCACCCTGGAGAAATTCAATTAAATACTGTAATTTGAGCCATACTGCTTTGCATTCTGCCATCAATACTGTTTCTATTCTGGGCTCTTTCAGCAAATGGGCCTTTTTGTGCCTTCCATTCACCATCACCTGCCGAGATTTCCTGTCAGTCCCTTGTGTCCCCTCCCATATTTTCTCTCCCCACTCCCAAGTCTGCCCCATCTCTCATACCAAGAAAAGCTAATACTCAAGTGACAATTTCTTGCCGATTTGGAACTGGTTCCAGCTCTATCTCATAGAATCCTCCCAGTCTAGAGGGTAGGAATTCTCATTCTCTGCTCTAGAAGTCTCAGAGAGGTTAAGTGAATCACTCAAGATCACCCAGCTGGCAATATGTGAATAAAGATAATCTGACTCTACAGCCATGACAGTTGCCGCTAAAACAGACTGTGAACATGTGTCCCTCAGATACACCAGGCTGTCACCTTCTGCCCCAGTACCCTCTTTGTTTGTCCCTCCCATGCAGTCAGGAGCCTTTTAAAATGCCCTCAAACAGGGGCAATTATAGGAAATGGATTTTCCTTGTAGTTATGGGTATGAGGATTGATTTAGTCTCAGCCCATAATTTCCTTTTTTTTTTTTTTTTTTTTTTGTGGTACTCGGGGCTGAACCCAGGGCCTTGTGCATACTTTTGCAAGCTCTCTACCAGTGAGCTGCATTCCCAGGCCCTTTTATTTATTTATTTTTTTTAAATTTTGAGTCAAGGTCTTGCTAAGTTACGCTAGCTGCCTTGGGCCTCAAACTTGGCATCCTCCTACCTCTACTTCCTCAATTGCAGGGATTACAGGTGCACACCACTGTGCCCAGTACTCATCCCATAATTTCCATTAACCCTCAGAATCAGTGTGTTAAAAATGTTTTTGAGATAGGCAATAGATATTTCTCTAGTTTTGTGTAAAGCGTAATACGTTGGGAGAAAACTGGGCTATTTTTATTAATTTGTATCACACCAATCTCAATGAAAACCGTGGGCCAGCTACTGCACATGCACCTTTAAGTAGGCTTCCTGATCCTTCGTTGGGACCATATTGTTGGGCCTAAGTCCGTCTGTAGGAATTCTGAAGCTGCTAAATTCTAAAGTTGAGATGTCAACTGAGCATCTCAGAAGTGAAGGGGAAAAATCTAAGTAACACAATCTGCAGAGGCTCCTCTGCCTTCTCCCACCCATTCCTGCTTAGCTGACGGATTGGACTGCACTGACCACGGTCTCAGTTGAGCCCTGCCAAAGCACAAAGTGTCCCTTTCCAGAGCCCTCAGCTGTCTCCAGTCACCACCTGCAAGCCTCATTAGACTGAGTGCACAAGCAGCCGGAGAAAAGCTTTTAATGATAATTAATGTTTAAATCAACTAAATGTTTATTCAGCACTAGTGATAGTGGCTTTTTTCATGTGGAAGCAGGATCTGGGTCTTGGTGAGCTACAAAGGAAAAGCAGGTCTCCTCTGTTGGGTGTTTCCAAGCAGGGAAGTATAGTGTTAGAATTAGCCATAATATTTGTCAGCACGAATAGTGACAACTGGCTGGGAGTCTGAGGGGGAGACAGGAGCCCTGGTTTGTACCAACTGCCAATTCCCATGGTGTAAATACTCCCTACTGCCGGAGATTTCAAGCTACCTCTCGTTAACACCTGGCTCACTGGCTCACAAGGTCCATGAATCAGTAGGTAAACACATGTGAGGGTTCCTCTTCAACATGCTTTAAATATTAACATTTAATTAGACAAAAGCTGAGCACCGTGTGGGGAGAAGATTGTGAGTGGCGTCCAGGCACTGTGGTGCATGCCTTGTATTTTCAGTGGCTCGGGAGGCAGATGCAGGAGGATCCAGAGGTAGCCCACTCCACTTAGCGAGACCTTGTCTCAAAAGAAAAAGGGGCTGGGGGTGCAGCTCGATGGTAGAGCACTTGCCTAGCATGGGCAAGGCCCTGGGTCCCACATTGCAGTACTGGGGAAAGAAAGACGAGATTGTGAGTAGTGATGGTGGCAGTGGTGATTTCAGCTGTCTTTAGTTCCGAATTGTCTCCATTTTTTTTTTTTTTTTTGCAGTAGTGGGTGTTGAAACCAGGGCCTCCTCGTGCCTGTATGCTCTGCAAATACTGCATCACCAGCCCATTTTTTATTTTTGAGACAGGGTCTCACTAAGTTACGCAGACTGCCTCTGGTCTTGAACTTATGATCCTCCTGTCTCTGCCTCCCAAGCCGCTGGGATTACAGGCATGTGCCGCCACGCCCAGCTCTCCATACTTTTTGCACAAGCACTGCTTTGTTGTATTCCCTCAGTGCTTGATACAGATTATCTCAGCACTTATAACAGCCCTTCAAGGTAGGTGCTGTATAATGATCTCTATCACAGATGAAGAGCCTGTGGTGCAGAGAGGTTGTGTCCCAACCAGGATCTCACGGCTAGCGAAACGGTGGAGCTGGGGTGCAGACCTGAACAGGCTGACTCAGATGCCCGTGTTAAGGCAGTGAGGAGTCTCTGCTGTTCTAAGCAGTTCAGCTCTGACACCAATTTGGCATCACCCTCTTCAAAGAAACAAAGATCCTGCAGGCGGCAGGCCTCCCTTTGCTGAGAAGAGGGTTTAGAGGCCATCTATTGTTATCCACACGCCATTATTGCGGGAAGGTGTGTGGGTGTGTGTCCCTGAGTTTTCCATTGCTTAACATGGAAACCTTAGCTTGTGGGAAGTCATCTGTGTGTGGGTTGTTATTAGAGAAGTTAAACAAGGGAGCAGCCCCAGTCTCCCCAGGCTGAGCTAACCAGAAGTTCATGGCTGAGACTTGGACTGCTGTGGTGAAAAGCGGGTGGGGTGAGATTTGTGGGGTCCTGTGGTCTACCTCTGGGCTTCTTTTAATTCTACCCATTTTCCAAGCCTGCCCCTTCAGAGTCTTTTTGCTTCTGTGGCCCCCACCACACCCAAAACCTTTTACCATAGCCTATGTTTTGCTTTTACAGCCATATGTCCCTGGCTTCCAATCCCATCCAATCTTGGAAGCTAAACAGGGTCAGGTTTGGTTAGTCCTTGGACGCCAGGACTATTGGGTGCTGTAGGCTTGGGAGAAGGACTTGGCAGCCCACTCCCAAAACAGTCAGCCATTGAAAACCTTATGAATAGCAGAGAAGCACTGACATAGTGCTGGGCATGGCACAGTGTTGGGGAGTGTTTTGTTGTATTGTACATAGAGTCGCTATAAGTTGGACCCGACTCGGCAGCACCTAACAAGAACATGTTCTGCGTGAGTCAGTTAAAATAGATTTCTGTTGCTCACAGCCCAGAGCCCTAAGGGAGCAAGCTCCCGTTGGTTCACCAGTGTACCTGCCAACCACACAAAGTCCTGATGGGGACAGTTTCCTCTGTATTACATCACATGCCTGAGTCTGCAGTACCTTGTGTGGATTGCTACCTGGCTAGGTTGTCCCTTAGTTCAGTTCTGGACAGAAGATAATCAGTAAGAAAGTGTTAGAGTGGACTTAAAAACTTCAGGCTTATGTTAGGTTCTTTTGGGGACAGTTTAAAGGAAGTGGGCATTTGCCCTGCATTGGTTGTTGTCAGGAAGTGAGAGTAATTCTCTGAGATCTTTCCTGTAAAGTGAAAAGAACAGTGAGGCTGACATGGTTTGATAAAGAAACAGTGGTCAGCCACAGGGGCCAGAGTTTGGATATGGCTTGTCCCCCGAGAGTTCATGTACTGGAAACTCGGTCCCCATGTAAGGTATTGGAAGATGGTGGGACTCTGAGGAGGTGGAACCTAGTGGGAATCGATGGGTCATGGCAGCCCTAGTGAAGAGGGAGTGTGTGGGGCCCCACAGGAGTGGATTGTTTCCTGAAAGGGAAGGTGGTTATGCCCTTTCCTAGGTTTTTCCTCTCACCATGTGACCTCTCTCTGTCTTGTACACAGTTCCTGCCACGTGATGCCATCTGCCATGTTGTGACACAGTCAGGGAGCCCTCACCAGATGCTGGCACCATGCTCTTTGAACTTCCTAGCCACCAGAACCGTGAGTCAGATGAACCTCTTTTCCTTATATATTGTTTATTCAGCGTCAGATGTTTTGTTATAGTACCACAAACAGAGCAAGACAGGGGTATTTGGTGATTTCTGTGGTTTGGACTTTGTTCATATCTTTATCTGCCTTCAGACATGACTGTGTAATAATCTCATTTTTGTGTTGGTATATCACTCCTGGGATGGCCTTGTCTGATCTCGATGATCTGGAAAGTTGTTTGTACTCAACAGGAGAGTGCCTTGGCCAAGCTATGAGTGCTCCTGGCTGCCAGGGGCTGCCTTCTGTTTCTTACAGTGTAAGAACTAACTGCCATATTTCCTGTGTCCTCTTAGGTAATTATGAAATCCTTGACTATGGGGACTGGTCTGGTTTTTTTCTTCCCTGCAAGATGCAGCATGGTGTCTTGCATATAAAAAGTGCTCTGTGAATGCTCAGTAAACTAAATTATGGGCATAGAGAACTCTCTGGGACTTGACATTACTATGATCATAAGTACTTTGTACTTTCAGATTTTAAAAACTATATAAATACAGCATGAGCACTCAAAAGTTTATTTAACTCTTTTTAACTCATTAATGAGGAAACCAGTATGGTGGTAAAGCTCATTCCAAGAACATTTAAGGAACTGGGTTTATAGGCATAGGGTTTCGCTCCGTTGGTAGAGTGCTGCTCTGTACTTTCTGAAGCCCTGGGTTCAATCCCCAGGACTGCAAAAATGGGAGAAGGACGTGACAGTCTACTCCTTAAGCAATCTCAAAGCAATTAGCCATTGAAAACCCTATGAATGGCAGAGAAACACTGACATAGTGCCAGGCATGGCACAGTCTCAGGGAGTGTTTCATTCTGTTACAGATAGGGTTGCTATGAGTGGGACCTGACTCGGTGGCACCTAACAACAACTCAACAGGTAATATATAAAGCTGGTTAGTATCCTACAGGGAAAATCATGTTCTTCAGGATTATCTTTTCTACTGGACAGAAATCTAGAAATTAATGTATAATTCATCATGTCAATATTCTAACAAAATAGTAAATAACAAAATTAGATACATACACACTTTCTCAGATAATTAAATAATCCTGGGGCATGCCTCTAACCAGTGCTCTAAAAGAATATGGAAAAAAGCATGGTAGCCTTACCCTCTCTCCTTATTTTCAATTTTAAGTTAATTTTTATTTTAAAAGCATAATAAAGCTGGGTGTGGTGGCAGACACTTGTAATTCCAGCATTTGGCAGGCTGGAACAGGAGGATATCTAGATGGATGCCACCCTGGGCTGCACAGTGAGACCCTGTCTCAAAAAAACACAAACACAAAAACAAAACCTGGATGCCGTGGCACATGCCTATAATCCCAGCAATTTGGGAGGTGGAGGCAGGAGGATCACGAGTTAGAGACCAGAGGCAGCCTGTGTAACTTATAACTTAGCAAGACCTTGTCTGTCTCCAAATAAAAAATGAAGAATGGGGTGGTGGTACAGGCCAGTGATAGGGCACTTGTAAAGTATGTGTGAAGCCCTAGATTAAGCCCCAAAGTACTGCAAATAAATAAAATAAAATAAATCATATAAAAGCCTTCTTAGAAACATTCGGCTGAAACATTTTCAGTGTCTGCGTCATATCCTGCAACAGCAGCAGCAACCTGGCTAACATTTATTGAGCAGTTATTATATAGTGAGGTACTGTAATAAGTTTTTTATGTATGTGTTTCATCTACTCACACCAAAAATTTCTTTATAAGGTAATTCATTCAGAGGAAAACAAGTGCAGTATAATAAAATATGTATTTGGTCTTTATCTCAGGTTTTTGTGACTTGCTCCTAAAACCCTCAGAATTCCCTAACTGGTAGGAGTGTCTTTTGGTATTTGTAGCCATCTCCTTTTGACCATTCCTGAGTTTATGCTAATGAGATAGCTCGGGGCAAGGCCTTCAGGTAGCTTCAGGATGAAAACTGGACATCAAGAAGACCAAGGCAGGATTAGAAGGTGGGAACTTTTAGCCCTGCCCATCCACCCCTGGAGAGAGGGGAGGAGAGGGTTAGGGACTGAGTTATAAACTCCTGGACAGTAAGCTTGGGGAGTGGGGAGTTGTCCTGGGAAGGTGGCATACCCAGGGAAGCCATGGAAGTCCGACAGCCCCCTCACCCCGTACCTTGCCTGTGCGTCTCCCATTTGGCTGCTCCTGAGTTGGATCCTTTCTAATAAACCGGGAAACATAAATACTTTGAGTTCCAAGTCATTCCAGCAAAATACCAAACCTAAGGGAGGGTATTGTGGGCACCTCTAAATCTACAGTCAGTGAGGCAGAACGTGGGGTAGCCTCGAAACTGGCATCTGAAGTAGAGGCAGTGAGGTGGGACGAGCCCACTGGCCTGTGCAATGTGACACTAGCTCTAGGAGGTAGTGTCAGAAGCAGAGTGGAACTCAGTGGTGAAGCACTTGCTAAGCATGTGTGAGGCCCTGGGGTCGATCCCCATCACCACCAGAAAACAAAAAAGAGTGAATTGTTGAACACTCAGTTGATGTCCACAAAAATCAGAGAATTGATATAGAAAAACAACAGATATTTGGTGTCAAAAAAAAAAAAAAAAAAACCCAGCACATTTGGAGTCAGAAACCACCACACAGACAGGTTAGAGATGTCAGGTAGTTTGCCTAGGATCACGCAGCTGGTGAATGCTTCCACTGGTTCACAGATTCTGGCAGAGGCGAAGCCCATGTCCTTAATCACTAAACGCGCTGCCTCGTGCTATGCTTGATCACTACCACCAACCAGAGAAGCTGTCCGTGTGGCCCTGATAGGTAAGAAGGAAAGCACGGCGCCGCCGAGGGGCTTAGCTAAGTCAGTGCTTCCTAACCAACACTCCTTCATGTATCACATCACCATCCGTCGTTTATGCATCACCATTATGTCTGTGTCACCCACCCACTCTGTTGTTGCTGCTTCAGGTTTTTTTTTGGGGGGGGCACAAGAGTTGGTACTTGGATGACGAACCCATGGTCTTGCACTTTGCACATGCTTTGCAAATGCGCTACCCCTGGGCTGTACCCACAGCCCATTTTTTATTTTTTATTTTTGAGTAAGGGTCTCATCAAGTTACACAGGCTGCCTCTGACCTCGAACTCAAGATCCTCCTGCCTCCACCTCCAGAGTTGCTGGGATTACAGGTGTGAGCCACCATGGCAGCAATATTTTTCTTTATGTTGATTCAATTTTTTAACAGTACCATAAATGGAAAACTAATATTTTTCCTAAAAGACATGGATATGAATTCTTAATTATTGTTTTTCCAAATGTTATCTAAAATCATCCTTGAGTGTACTACATTTTGGGGTCGTCTGGACCAATGCAATCACTTAAGGCCACACAGCTACAATCTCCACCCAGGTTCCTATATCCAAGTCCAGTGGTCTGTCAGCTACAACACAGATCCCGTGACCACATGGTGTTTCTGACCAGATTTGTTAGGGCTGCAAGCTGTGGGGAACTAGAAATTTCTCATCTTACTTCAAATGTGACCAAAGGGAAAACCAGAGAGCAGACAGCAGATGGCCAGAGGGCTGACCTCTCTGGGCGGTTAATGATGTGCTGGGCAGGTCTCCCTGCATTTAATCACCAGGGCCCGCCCATCCTGGGTTGAAGCTCACTGACCCTGATTGTTCTAGGATCAGATGGGGTTTTTCTCAGGAATGGCTCAAGGTCGGTTCTAATGAGACTTAGCAGCAGTGTGAGTACTTGAAGACACAGGATTGTAATGAATAATCACCATCTTCAAGGGGAAAGGAAGGTGCAGAGCTCTGAGCTGAGAGCCTTCTAAGTGACCCTTTTACGGTTGAATGTGAAATGCCTCCTCTCCAGGAGGTGATTGTATGAGGGCACTGACTTCATGCATGGATTAACCCATTGGTGAGTTCAGAGCTGAGTGGGCCCTTAGGAGGTGGGGCTGAGTTGGAGGAAGCAGGTCGTTGGGGGGTGTGTCTTTGAACGGTGTATGTAGTCCCAGCCCTTTCCTTTCTAGATTTCTACTTCCTGGCTCTCCCACCCACTACCCCCCCACACACACGATGTTTTGCCTTGCCCCAAGCTTAAAGGAATGGGGTCAAATGACTGCAGACTAAAACCTCTGAAGCTGTGAGCTAAAATAAATCTTTTCTCCTTTCAGTTCTTTACTTTAGGTCTTTTGTCACAGTAACAAACAAACTGACTGACACAGATCTGATGTAGCTCACCCAACTCGATCCAGAAAACCTGCCATCATGTCCCAATGTCAGTGTATTTGGGTGTTTGTGAGAATGTTGCACTCGAAGTGAAATTCAGAGCTTGTTATATAAATGAGCAGTTGTCTTGGGTCAGACAGTGGCTGTACAACTTTCACGGGTTGTAGCAAACTTCCCTAGAACTCTCCTGGCCAATACCTAGGCGGTACCTACAGGGAGCTTGGCTCTGTGTTAAGTTTTGTCGCGTATTGCTTCATTTAATCCTCAACTCTATAAAATGTGAACTGTTGTTGGACCAGTT
This sequence comes from Pedetes capensis, assembly GCA_007922755.1. Taxonomy (NCBI): domain Eukaryota; kingdom Metazoa; phylum Chordata; class Mammalia; order Rodentia; family Pedetidae; genus Pedetes; species Pedetes capensis. Next base: position 29,270 of record VMDO01016109.1, on the reverse strand, counting down.
TACAGATAAAATCTGAGGTGTAAAGTCAGATATTGGTAGAGGTGGGATTGAACTTCGCCACCATCCAGTGCCAGATTCACCTTTATTATTATTACGTTCTAATCCTAAGACCCTTCTGTAGTTCAGTGATGAAATTCTGACATTCCATATCTTCTGCTCTCAGCTTGCTCACTTGATTTCTTTAAAATAACAAATGCAAAGGAGACCATGCATTGGTTTTTAAAGCTCAGAATCAGATGGGCCATGGGAGGAGGGAGAAGCAGTCACTGTGCAGTGGTGGTACATTCTGCTTTCATTTACCAGCTACAGGAAAACTATCATTGTAATTTTCTTGACAAATACAGCCCCAGGTTCAGTCAAAGGCATAAGCAGCGGACTATGATGACAGATGTAATGATGAGGGCAGCAGATGGCATCAGAATTCTCATATACCGGGGGAGATGGCCAACTTCATTTCATTCAGATTCCAGTCACAATTCTCAGCTGCTGAGAGGTACCATAGCCATTCCAGGAAGTCAAACTAACAGACAGCAGATTTGATCTTTTCTGTCTGAGACCAGTTTTCATCCAGGAACATTGTGGCAGGACTAGGAAGATGAGTCATGTGGAAGCAGCTAATGGACCCCAGGGTTCTCTGCTTCACCCAGGGAAGAGGTGCAGGGGAATTGCTCTAAGTGCCTCGAAGACTCCCAGTGCCCCAGGTACACATTGGACCTTTTGGACTCTGAGATTGTCTTAGAGACTCTGCCCGTGATTCCCACGTGCAGTCAAGTCTGAGAACCAGAGATCTCAGAAACTGCCTTCCTGTGCCAGATGAATAGGTTCCAAGACCTCCTACTTCTGGCTGATTTTGTAAAGGCACCCCCTTTTTTATGTTTTGTAATATTTGGGGCTGACCCTAGGGCCTTACAGATACTTTGCAAGTGCTCTACCGCTAGGATGCACCTCTAGCTCATTTTTTATTTTTGAATCAGGCTCTCGCTAAGTTATGCAGGCTACCTCTGGCCTCAAACTCATGATCCTCCTGCCTCTGCCTCCTGAGTGGTTGGGATTACAGATGTGTGCTGCCATGCCCAGCTTCTCTAAAGGCTCTGACATGTGTCCATCAGTTAGGCCCCATCAGGGAAGCAGAATCGCCACCCATTATGGGGTGGGGCATGCATTGTAGGAATTAGACCTTCCACTGTTGTGGGAGGAGCTGGGGAGGGGAAGGCCTGGAAGCAGAAGGTGAAGCTCTCTGAGGGGCTACCAGCCAGCCCATCTGAGAGTCAGGCACAACTAGCCGGTAAGATGGCTACAGAGGGCACCAGATGGAGGGGCCTCTGGGAGGCCACTGCCTTCTCTGCCAAGTGTCTGGTGCGGAGGTGGGGCTGCCATTGGTCAGTAGGGCGCGGGGTCAGAAAGACAAGCTGGATGGAAGGTGGAGGAGAGGGAAGTCAGGCTGGAAGCTCAAAGCCCCTCTGTGGGATTGCCTCCATGGCTAGCCTTGGTGGCCTCCAAAGAGCAAATGTAGCTGATTCCTTTTTATCTTAGCACAGTTTGTGCCAGTATGACGCCAGTATGAGATCAAGTGGTTTATAATGAGCAGAAATGTATTGGCTCACAGGTCTAGAGGCTGGAAGCTCTGGAATATCAAGGTGCTGGTATCTAGGGAAAGTCATCTTGCTCCCTCCTGCATGGCAGTGGAATCTGTGACCCTTAGTTTGATTGCTCCTCAAATGACCCGAGGGAGTAGGATTGGGCATTGTTTTCCTGTGTTGTTATGGAAGTGAGTGGACCATAGGAGTTTCATACCTAGATGGATAGAGGTGCAGAACCCACGAAAGCCAGCCTTGCACTCAGAGAAGGCCTAAGAAAGGAAGTGCCGCCCTGGAAGTTCAGACTCCCTCAGAATGGACTTTGGATTTCCCCAGGCTATGGCGACACAGGGTGGGAGTTTCTCCAGGGGTCTGGAGAATGGACATCCGAATATAAGAAGATGCAGCATCTTACGGGCTGCTTGAGGAGTAAGATGGCAGTGCCACAGCTGAGTTCACACACTGCTTTCAAGGGCCACAGTTGCTCTTCTTGGCTTCTCTTCAGGCAGCTGCTCTGACCTCTTGTTCTCATATGAAGACTGCCTTTCTCTGCTGACCCACAAACAATCCCTCCTCATCTAACTGGCCCACACTCTCTCTATTCCCGGAAAGAGAGCAATCCCATCTGGCTTCAGAGTGGAGCGTAGGAAGAGGCCCCCACCACACACACACCTGTCCGCCCTTCCCAGGTTAGGGCTGGAACTAAGGAGGGCAGTGCTCAGGGAGGCAATGACTGGCAAATAGAAGTCCGGTTATGAGCTTGGGTTCCAAAGCCAGGTTGCCAGAGCTAGAATCCCAAGCTGCTCATCTCTAGTTGGTTCTTCCTAGGTAAGTCTCTTAACTTCTTAAACTTTCTTCATCTATCATATCCCCTCATCCCATTGCTATGAAGACAAAATAAGGGAAGTCATATATAAAGTTTGTTGTTGTTAGGTACCATCAAGTCAGTGTTCGAATCATAGAGACCGTATGTATAACAGGCAAGACACTATTGTTAGTGCTTCTCTGCTATTCATAGGGTTTTCAGTGGCTGATTATTTTTTGGGAGTGGGTTGCTGGGTCCTTCTCCCAAACCTATAATACCTGGTGTTCACAGGTGGTCTCCCATTAAAGGAGGCCCCACCCTGCTTCTGAGATCTGACAGAATCGGACCCCACAGTGGCATGGCTGCAGGCAATACAAAGTTTAGCAATGTTATGTTAATACTATTAACTTTATGAATTGACCATGACATCTCAATATTGCTTATGTTACCCCATCACCATGTGAAGTGTCTCTCTGTCACCCAGGAGCCATCAGCTTGTGTCCTCCCTCTGGGGCTCTAGACTTCATTAGGGCAGAGCCCTCAGCTATCTTATTCATTGCATTATTCCCAGGACCTGGCACATGGGTTGGATGGTCCCCAGCTAACTATGCTTTAACTTAGGATATTTGAGCTTAACAGTGATATAAAAATGATACTCATTTCAGTAGAAAACATACTTTGAATTTTGAATTTTTATGTTTTTCCCCCAGTACTGGAGGGCCTCACACATGCTTTGCAAGCACTGTACCACTGAGCTCTAACCCTAGCCTATTTTTTCCCCTTTTTTATTTGAGTCAGGGTATCGGTAAGTTATGTAGGTTGCCTCTGGTCTCAAAGTTGCCATCCTTCTGCCTCTACTTCACAAGTTGCTGGGATTACAAGCAGGAGCCACCACGCCCATTTGAATTTTGATCTTTTCATGTGCTGTCAGTATTCACCATGCTCCTGACACAGTGCTGGGCAGTGATAGTCTGGACAGCTGATCCTCCACAGGGCACTGTGTTGCTAAGCTAAGTTCTGTAGCTTAGATATATTAAATGCACTTTCATCTTAATGATGTTTTCAACTTACAATGAGTTTATCAAGGATATAACTCCCTCATAACTTGAGGATCTTGTTTATGCTTGTTGAATGAATGGATGGATAGATAGATGAATGCTTTAATACCCCCAGGTTTAGAATCTCATCTCCTAAGATTCCAACCTTTTACAGCTCAAAATATCTGTAGAGGCCTCTCTCATACTGAGATGGCAAGCTTATTCTTTGTAGCCTCTCTGTGCTGGTCCTACTTCCACATGAAAGAAACAAATCCCCTCTTCTACATGACAGTCCCTCAAACATTTTCAGACAAACAGGGCAGGTGCCCCTTAAGCCTTCTCTTCTCATCTGAACATACTTGTCATAGAAAACTTTCTATGTTTCACCCTACCCTTCACTCTGCTCCCTTCAGAACAAGTAGCCTGTTATTGAAAACAGAGAGCAGGGCCCAGTGTCTGCCCTAATGTCTGTATCCAGTCATTCCCAAACTCAGTTTCTTCCTGGAAGGAAAGGAACACTTAATGAGCACTCATCTTGTAGCCAACACAGGGCTGAGCACTGAACACACATGATCTCTTTTGTTCCTCAGAACCACCCTGTGTGATACTGGGTGCATCCCCATATGCAAGATGAGGCAGTTGAGGCTCAGGTTAATATATTTGTGTAAAATTGTGTAGCCTGTAAATGGCAGAGCTAGAAGTCAAATCTGAGTGTAATCTAATCAAGCGCAAGTGCAAAAAAGTCTCTTTCTCAGAAAGCAACGCCATCAAAGACCAAGATATTCAGTCATGAACAAATAGACATCCCCTACCTTTGGCAGAATTAACCAGGCATATCTTGGATGGATCTAACTGAACTTGAACCCCTAAAGAGTTAAGGGAACTGAGTTGAGGGCTGCAATTCTGGGGAAAATAAGACCTATGGGATGGGTTGCTCAGTGGATAGCGGCCAACTCAATAAAATGAAGGATGTAAGTCAGGGCATCTCCGTAGTGGTTAGTCTCAATTATCAGCTTCACTGGATTGAGAGATGGCTAGGAGATTAGTGGGGCACACCTCTCATGTGTCTTTGGTGACATCTCCAGAGATGATTAGCTCACGAGGGCTCTGATCCAGTGAATGGATTGCCCCCTTGATGGATTCATTATATGATGGATTATTGGGAGGTGGTGAAAGGTAGGAGGTGGAGCCTGGATGGAGGAAGTACGTTGCTGAGAGCATGTCCTCGGGGCTATATCTTGCCCTGGTCCCTTCTGATATCCCCTTTTCTTTGCTTCCTGTCCACTGTGAGGTGCGCAGCCTCCTTCACCACATTTTTATGCTCCCACCACCAAGCTGTTCTGCCTTACCATGGGCCCAGAATCAATAGAGCCAAGGACTATGGACCGAAATCTCTGAAACCATGAGCCAAAATAAATAATTCCTCCTTTACATTGTTCTCTTGGGTATTTTGGTCACAGTGATATAAAAGCAAAGCATAGGATATTGTCTAAGGGGCTGGGTGAGTGGAGCCAGCTGTGCACACTTAGACCCAGTGCATCAGGACACACCTGCCGAGCTGTTTGTCATTTTGTCCTCTCCCATTCTTTTGATGGTGTTGAGAACATGGACTTGCCCCGGAAATCCTGTGCTGTGCTTCTTGTTGTTTGGTGCCATTGAGTCACATCTGACTCATAGCGGCCCTACGTACAACAGAACGAAGCACTCCCCGACACTGTGCCATGCATACCATCTATTTTATGTTTAAGCCCATTGTTTCAGTCACTGTATCAATCCATCAAGTTGAGGGTCAGGAATTTTTTCGTTGGCCTGCCACTCCCCCAAACATGATGCCCTTTTCCAGGGATTGCTCTCTCCTGACAACATGTCCAAAATTTGTAAAATGCAGTCTAGCCATCCTTGCCTCCAAGGAGCACCCTGTTTGCACTTCTTCTAGGATGGATCTGTTCTCTTGATAGTTCATGGTATATTCAGTGTACATCACTGGCACCATAATTCAGAAGCATTAATTCTTTTCCTGTCTCCCTTATTCAACATCCACCTTTCACAACTGTATGATGTGACTGAAAATACCATGGCATGAGTCACACGCACATTCGTTTTCAATGTGACATCTTTACTTTTCAACATTTTAAAGAGGTCTTTTGCAATAGCTTTTCCCAATCAATATGTCTTTTGATTTATTTACTGTGGCTTCTGTGGGTGTTGATTGAAGAACCAAGTAAAGCAAAATCTTGGACAACCTCAGTCTTTTCTCTGTGTATCATGAAGTTGCTTACTGACCCACTTGTGAGGATTTTTGTTTTCTTGATGTCGAGATGCAGTCCATACTGAAGGCTAGGTTCTTTGATCTTCATCAGTCAATGTTTTAAATCCATTTCACTTTCAGGAAGCAAAGATATGTCATCTATATAATGCAGGTTGTTAATGAGTCTTCCTCCAATGTTGATGCCACAGTTGTCTTCATAAAGTCCAGATTCTCAGATTATTTACTCAGCATAGAGGTATGGTGAAAGGATACAGCCCTGATGCACACCTTTCCTGACTTTAAACCAGGCAGTGTTTACTTGTTCTGTTTGAATGATTGCCTCCTGGTCCATGTACAGATTCCTCATGAGTACAACTAAGTGCTCTGCTATTTCCATTCTTCTCAGTGTTACCCATAATTTGCTGTGATACACACACTCAAATGCCTTTGCATAGTTAATAAAACAGGCAGATGTTTTTCTTGTATTTTCTGCTTTCGGCTAATCCCCATCTGACATTAGCTCTCTTCTGAATCCAGCTTGAATTTTCTGCAGTTCCCTGTCTATATACTGCTGCAGTCACTTTTGAAAGATCTTTAGCAAAATTTTACTTGTGTGAAGTATTAATGATAATGTTTGATAATATCTGCATTTGGTTGGATCCTCTTTCTTGGGAATAGGCACAGATATGGATCTCTTCCAGTCAGTTGGCCAGGTAGCTGTTTTCCAGTCTCTTGGCATAAACAAGTAAGCACCTTGTACTATTGTCTGCTATTTAACAGAACCTGTGTAACTCTGGGCAATCACTTGACCTTTCTGCACCTCAATTTCTTCGTCTATAGAGGGTCTGTGATATTATCTCCCTATACAATTGTAGTGAGGAGTCAGTGAATCAATACATCAATATGCTTAGAATAATACTTCGCATAGCAAGTATTCAAACAGCTGCTGTCTATACTTGTGTACTTTGTATTACCCCTCCTGGAATCTCTGCCAGGTTTCTAGGCCCTGACCTCTTTATCACATCCAGTGCTTCTTAATAAAATGAATTTATTAGTCTAGTCTCTTGAAATATTGAAACTCCAGGGCCGTGCTCCTAAAATATGCCCTTCGCAGGCCCACCTCCCCTGCCTGCTGCAGTTCTCAGTCTCACTGATTAAAAGCTGCTGCTGCCCAGAGCAAGCTCAAGAGACAGAGCAGAATCCTTTTTATTTTTATTGTTTTATTTTTTATTTTTTCCTTGCTGAGAACTGAATCCAGGGCTTTGCACGCACAAGGCAAGCGCTCTACCACAGAGCTAAATCCCCAATGCCATCACTGTCCCCTCTATGAAAACTCGGCAGGAAGGCAGGTGGAAAATGGAGATAACAGCCCCACCCCACACGGAGGCTGAAGAAGATGCTTAATTATCCGCAGCCCTGATAAGCGGCAGGAGCAGAACTGTACCGGGCATGCAGAGGAGCAGAGCCAGGCAGACAGGGGCTGCAGGAGTTATTAAAAGCTAATGATGTGACTCAGGGCTGGGATGAAAGGTGAGGAAATGAGTCTGAGGTGGCTGGCGGTCTCAGGAGTTCTTGCATGCAGCAGAGCACAATGGGAGACGAGGAGGACCGGGAGGCGGGCAGCACATAGAGTCCAGGAGGGAAAGGTAGGCCCAAGCTTTAGCTCTCAGACCCTTGCTGCCTGCTGCCGAGACGGCTTCTTCCCCCCCCACCCCAGTACTGGGGGTTGGACCAAGGGCCTCGCACTTGCATGCTCTGCAAGTGCTGGACCACTGAGCTGCATCCCCAGCCCATTTTTTACTTTTTGAGACAGGGTCTCGCTAAGTTACTCAGACTGCCATTGGTCTCAAACTTGCGATCCTCCTGCTTCTGCCTCCCGAGCCGCTGAGATTACAGGTGTGCGCCACTGCGCCCGGCTGAGACGGATTCTTGAGATGGAGGGGCTTCTTGACTCAGACCAGTAAAGTGCATAAACTCACTGAACCTCGGGAGAGAGATCTCAAAATGCCGCTCTGCTAGTTGGAAACCAGAGAACAAGCTCAGGGAAGACAGTGAGAGGAGGTGTTGGGCATAGGGTATTCAGAGTGGGGAACATATACCAGCTAGGGGTTCTTTCCTGGGCAACCTACAAATCTGACTGTGGTCTCTGAGCCCCATGTTGTGGGCCTGAATCAGGGCAGGCAGGTATGCTGGAGGGACCTCCTGATTTGTCCTTCCATTTGTGAACTCCTGATGGACCATATGTTGACAGTGTGTACAACAGGCTGAGCCTAAGTCAGGGCCTATATTAAAGTCTCAAAAAGTATCAACCATTGCAGTCCTTGAGCATCCATGTAGGAATCAGGCTCTGTAGCAGCTTCCCAGCAGGCTGCCTTTACAAACCTCGCCTGAGTCGGAACTCCTCAGTTGAGGCTAAAATAAATAGTTTATGCTATAGTTTGAGTCTCGAGTGTCCCAAAGGCCCATATGTTAAAGGCTTGGTCCCCAGCTTGGGAGGTGGTAGGAACTGGAAAGGGAGGGCCTAATGGGAGGATGTTAGGCTATTGGAGATGTGCCCTCAAAGGGAACAGTGGGACGCTGGTCTCCTCTTCTTTCTCTTTCTTGCATATCCTGGCCATGAGGTGAGTGGCTTTGGCTCACCGCATCCTTGCTCTGGGATATAATGCCTCGTCCAGGCTCAGCAATGAGCCCAAACTATTACGGACTGAAACCTCTAAAACTATGAACCATAACAACCTTTTTCTCTTTATAAGTTGAGTATCTTGGGTATTTGTTACAGTAACAGAAGGCTGCCTAACACAGTTTCTGTCCAAAGAAAGAGAATAGAAAAATCCAAAGTGAATATGTTTAGTTTCCACTGCCCTCAACTCAAAATGGTGAAGCAAGACAAAACCTGATGTGGGATTGTGGGCCTCCACCCAGGCGTTGGCCTCTGCGTCCTAGGGGAGCTGGGCAATTTAGAGAAAAGGGGTCCTTGCTTTGGGAATAAAAGCAACGGAACAGCTTGGGGTTAAGGGCTCTGCCTCGAATCCAGACATCTTGGGTTCAAATCCCGGTTCTCTGTCATACTAGCTACTAACCTTGAACAAGTCACTTCACCTCTCCCACACAGTACACTCAAGAGTAAAACAGGAGGAGTAGAAACCACCTTTTTGGAGTCTTGTGAGGTTTTGAAAAGCTCCAGTCTGTGAGAGAATGTGTACACTGCCTGTAACACGCTGCATGGCATATCAGGGCCCGAGGGAGCAGCAGCTCTTAACCACTGTGTCATGGACCCAAGGTCGTAGACTAGGACGTGAGGGAGGCAGACGACTCCTGAGCCCAGGCTCCTGCATCCTTGCCGTCCCCATGGGAATAGGTAAATCTCCCTCTTCTACTTCCTCTCTGTCCCACAGGAGCAGGGACCAGGCAGAGGCAGTGGATCCCAGAGGAACAGGGCCAGATAGCAGCCAAGCAGAGGGAGAGCCCCAGTCCATCGTGGGGGTGGGGAAGGCAGGGGCGGGGCACACAGGAGGCCTCTGTGAACCAGGCTGACTCCCATGGGAGCTACCTGTGTTGTTAATGTGCTTGCTTCACAAAAACAACCTCATTGTGGTCATCACAACCAAGGGCTGTCATGTTCTTGTCACCCAGCGCTTCCTCCCCTAAGCCTGAAAATGCTTAACAGCATCTGAAATTCTATTTCTTACTCTATGCCAAGGGGTCTCATGCATATGAGTGTGCGTGCGTGAGAGAGTAAGCAGGGGTAAGAATAAAGAGGGTGTGAAAATATAAGTTATTACACATATGATAGGGTTTAGCTCAGGGGGTAGAGGGCATACTCTGCACATGAGGCCCTGGGTTTGGTCCTCAGCACTGCAAAAACAGGAGAAGGACCTGGCAGCCCACTCCCCAAACCAGCCACCGAAATCCCTATGAACAGCAGAGAAGACCTGACATAGTGCAGGGGATGGCGCAGCGTTGGGGAGTATTTCGTTCTGTTGTATGTAGGGCTGCTATGGGTTGGACCCAACTCAGTGGCAGCTAACAGCAACAACATAACAGGTATTAACTGGCCTAATAAAGCCAGGCACTGTTCAAGGTGCTAGAAGATACAGTGGGGGCAATGGATAGGGTCCCCACCCTCATGGGGTGGATACTCCTCAAGGAATTACCTTGGTAGATAGGGTCCCTGTCTCCCTCCCTCCTTTCCTTATCCTCCCTTCACTTCTCTACCCGCTTCACTCATTCACTCCCTCCCTCTCTCCCTCTTCATTTTTTCTTTCCTCCTTCCCGTCCAGGTTACCCTTCTTTCACTGATTCCCTCATTTCATAAGCCCTCTAGGGTCACTGCGACATGGCTGTGCATTGCCTTGGGCTGCAATTTCTTTCTATCCAGGATGGCCATAAGAACGGGGCCCACCTGCAGATGAGCCCCACATCTACAGAAGGGCCAGCTCTGAGAAACAGCTGTGGAACCAAATTCAAGCATGAGCTTGGCTCACAGCCTGTTGGCTTGGAAGCCTGATAATGATTGATGAGGGGTTTGTGCAGCTCTGAGTGCTGCCTGGCTTAGTGTCCTCTGCATATCTGAGTTTGATGAGGCGGGCGCACCTCCAGGCAGGCTGCGCACTGCACAGGACCGGGCTCGTGCCTGTAGGACGCCAGCGGGACTGCTGGAGGGCTGGAAGCTGGCCTTGCCTGGGACGAGGTTGCTGAGAGCCTTGCTCCATGTCCTTACTGTACCGACATCCTGTATCCTTTAGATAATTTGACTCATTCAAGCGTCTGCTGTTGGCATTTGTCACTAAGTGGTTAGACTCAGGGGCTCGATGAGGAAAATCAGTGAGCTCAAAAGTTAGGAGCTTGCTGGGGAGGTAGTTCAGAGGTAGAGTGCTTGCCTAGCATGTATAAGACACCCAGCACCAATAATAATAATAATAATAATTAATAATAATAATAGTTAAGAGGTGGGTGCAGTGGCTGACCAAGAACACATGGTTAATATGGGTTAGCTGTTCTTGTCCTTAAGCCTGCCTGTGTGCCAAACATGTGCCAGATGCTAGAGTAACGCTTGTGTGTAAACACTCAAGTATGGCAAAGGTCAGTAAGCACAAAGTGGCACCCGTTGCCCCTGAAGCAGTAGCAAGCATCCTTTGCTCCTCCTACGCACTCTCAGGCTGAAGGGATCCTCAGCCCCGTAGAGCAGCATTTATAGTCTGAGTTCTGTGCTTTCCCTTTTTTTATTTTTTATTTTTTGATACTTGGGGGTTGAATCCAGGGCCTCACACATACTTTGCAAATGCTCTGCCTTTGGGCTGCACCCATAGCCCGTTTTAATTTTTTATTTTGAGTCAGCATCTCACTAAGTTAAACAGGCCACCTCCGGCCTTAAACTCGTGATTCTTTAGCCTCTGCCTCCCAGGATGCTGGGATCACAGGTGTGTGCCACCATGCCTGGATCTGTCTTTCTTTCCATGTACAGAGAGTGAGGGATTGTTTCTGAATGCTCATGTATTGGTTGAGCTCACTGCCAGACAAAAGGGACAATGTCTCTTATCCATAAACTGGGAATGTTCTAGACTCCTTCTCTAAGAACTCCTTCAGAAGTGATCATGTACATCAAGCATTTAGCACAGGGTCTGGCACATGTAAACTGGTGCAGCGTACCTCCTGACCCACCTTAGAGTCTCATTTTACTAAGAAAAGTTCTTTAGATAGAAAGTACACCAAAACATTCTGCTTGATCTTTTAGATCTTCTAAACAATGGAACTTCTGCCTTTTGCCTATTTTGACCTTTGTTTCTATCTTATTGGTACTGCTCTCTCATCCCGAAGTCTGAACAGTGTACTTCATCAAACCACCTTACAATTTCATTTACAAAAGAGAGAATTCTTTAATATAGGAAAAACAGGTAAACCAGTTCATATTGGGTTTTGTACTTAATTTTTTTTTTTTTTGGTTATACTTGGGGGTTAAGCCCAGGGCCTCACATGTACTTCGCAAGTGCTATACCACTAGGCTGCACCTCAACCCATTTTTAATGTTTTTATCTTGAGTCATGCCTTGCTAAATTGTGCAGGCTGCCTCTGGCCTCAAACTTGCGATCTTCCTGCCTCTCTCTTCCAAGTTGTGGGATTACAGGTGTGTGCCACCACACCTGGCTCTTTGTACTTAATTTTTAAACTTTGTTTAATCTTTGAACTTATAAATTATATCCTTTGAGCAATATAACTTCAAAAACCACAAAACCATATATATAGTTATTGTTCAGACACTTAAATGTGACTCCCTGGACAGGTCTGCATCCGTGTCTCAGATGTGTACTATTATTCTTTTCTCTCTGAATGCCCATACTTAAACATAAAGCATGTGCTGGATCATACCTCTACTTAATAAACTCACTAACTTTGTTTCACTCTGACTCATCTGGGAATTCTTTCTTCTGACAGAGCCAAGGCTGGCCCCACGTGAATGGAGGTCCCTGAGGGGGGACTCCTCAGGCTGCAGGTGGCAGTACTGGGTTGCGTCTCCCATTGTCTCTGATGGTGGCACCTACTACACCTCATCATCCCAGCACTGGGGAGGTGGCTGAGACAGGAGGATCTTGAGTTCCAAGCCAGCTTGGGCTACATAGCAAGACTTAATTCCCCCCCCCCCAAAAAAAAAAAAAAAGAAAAAGAAAGGCAACGAGAAATAACAATATCTACTTCTCTAGGTTGTAGAGAGAATGAAAGATTTTTTCTTTTAATGGATGTAATGCCCTTATCCCCGTTCCTGGCACACAGTAGGCACTCAGTAACTGTCACGTTCTCCAGGCCTCCTCCCTCCTCCGCACTCCTTACTTTTCCTGGCCACTTCCCCGGTCACTCACATGAACCGGAGCTCAGACTCCCTCCGGACCAAGACTTCCCGGAGACGCTGGATTTTCGCCATCTCCAGCTCGATCTCCTCTGGCATCATGGTGGTCTCTGCCATGGAGATGATGTCCAGCTGATCTGTGTAGACAGGAAACAGCCATCAGGACCTTGAGGTCTCATGGGTTTTCAGGAAGTCCTACCTGGTGTGGGTAGCACACTCCTGTAATCTCAGCTGCTAGGGAGGCTGAGGCAGGAGGGTCACAATTTCATGGCCAGCCTGGGCTACATAGTAAGACCCTGTCTCAAAAAACAAACAAACAACAACAACAACAAAAACAACCATTTCCCGCAAGAGAGACTGCTGTTTTTCCAGGGCACAGCCTCACCCCAGCGACCATCACACACGGAGAGGGCAGCAGACCTCAGCCTGTGCTGCAGCCTGTGCCTGCATTTGTGAGGGGCCCTTTGCAAACTAAGAAACACGTCTCCATGGTGTTGTGGTTGGATGTGGTTTGTTCCCCCTGAAACTCATGCTGGAGCTTGGTTGCTGGCATGACGGTGCCCAGAGGTGCCAGCCTGTAAGAAAGTATTAGCTCTTTAAGAGGGATAGAGGAATGTGGGGAGTTCTCACTCTCATAGGCATGGATTAGTTACCTAGACAGCAGCTTCTCTCTCTCTCTCTCTCTCTCTCTCTCTCTCACTTACTTACAGGCAAGGTCTCCCTTTGTAGCCCAGGCTGGCCTTGAACTCACAGCAGTCCTCCTGCCTCACCTTACCGAGTGCTGGGATCACAGGTGTGCACCTGGCTCCAGAGCAGCTTGTTAGAAAGCATGTCCAGGTTCCTCGGCTCGATCTTCTTTCTTGCACGCACCTACTTGCTCTGCTTCGCTTTTTGTCTACCTTGTTAGGATGCAGCATGAGGCACCTGCCAGATGCAGCCACCCAGTCTTGAGCTTTCCAGCCTTCACCACCATGAGCCATAATAAACTGCTTTTCCTTATGCTTCCCAGTCCCAGTTATTCTGTTTTACAGTAAAGGAAAATGGACTAAGACACATGGGAATGCAAGCCTTGGTTCAACAGGCTCCCAAGAACCTGCTTGAGGCATTGTCAGCCCCTGCCTGTTCCCAGACTCTGAGCCTCTGCCTACTTGACCATGGCTACTTTGCAGCCCTAGCCTTGAAGGTCAAGAATGATTTTGGGCAAAAGAAAGTTCTGTACTAATTATCTCATAGTAATAGTAGTGTAAGTAGTAGTAATGCAAATTTGTTGTTCACAATTCAGAGAATACAGCAGGTAGGCTAAAAAAAGAACATAGTAAAAAGTCATCCATAACCCCACTTCCCAGGGAGAATCACTGCTAACAATTTTTAAATTCTCCTTTATTTATAAATGTTGATGAGGTGCAAAGTAATAAGGATTTTCTGTTTCCATTGAGCAACTATTGTATCACTTCTGGTCACACTTTGATCAACATACATATTTCCCAGAACCTTTTGATTAATATGTACTAGAAAATCGTATGCAGTTATGGACTATATTCCCTTTTCCTCCATGTATTTGTATTGTTGCATCATCTATTTTGAGATTACCCTCTCCCTTTCTTCCCTCTACATTATTTCTCCTCCCCTTACCCCTGTCCTTAACCTCTGTTCCCCTATGAGACCCTTCCCTCCTTATTTCTGCTCTACTTTCCTTTTCCATTCTTAGATAAGCCTGACTGATAATTTTTACATTTTTTCCTTTAAGGTAGATTTTACTCCCACATATGAATGAGAACATGGTATTTCTGTTTTTTGGGACTGGGTTTGTTCACTTAAGAAGATATTTCCCAGTTCCATCCACTTTGCTGCAAATGACATTATTTCACTCTTTATTACTAAGTAATAGTCCATTGTGTGTATGTACCATAATTTTTTTATCCATTCCTCTGTTGATGGACATCTTGGTTGGTTCCATATCCTTGTGATTGTGAAGAATGTTGCATTAAAGATGGAAATGCTGGTGTCTCTGTGGTATGATGACTTATCTTCCTTTGAGTATATTCCCAGGAATGATATGGCTGGGTCATATGGCAGTTCTGTTCTTAGTTTTCTAAGGTATCTCCATATTGATTTCCAAAGTACTTGCACTAATTTGCAGTGCCACCAGCAGTGTAAAAGGATTCCTTTTTCTCTGCCTCCTTGCCAACATTTGTTGTTATTTGTTTTGTTGATCTTGGCCATACATACTGGAGTGAGATGGAATCTCAGTAGTGTTTTGATTTGCATTTCCCTAATGGCTAGGGATATTGAGCATTTTTGCATGTGTTTCTTGGCCCTTTGAACTTCTTCATTTGAGAACTGTCTGTTCATTTCCTTTGCCCATTTATGTATTGGGTTATTTGTTGTCATGGAATTTGGTTTCTTAAATTCTTTGTATATCCTAGAAATTAGTCCTCTGTTGGATGTGTAGGATGCAAAGATTTTCTCCCATCCAGTGGGTTCTCCCTTAACTCTGATGATTGTTATATATTGTTGTTGTTGTTGTTGTTAGGTGCCGTCGAGTCGGTATCTGACTCATAGCGACCCTCGTAGGGTTTTCAATGGCAGACTGTTTCGGGATTACCTTGGGAGTGGATTGCCAGGCCCTTCTCCCATTTTTGTGGTGCTGGGAATTGAACTTGGGACGTCAGAGACTGCAGTGCAGTGCCCTACCAACTGAGCTAAATCCCAGCCCCTGTTATATATTAGAAGCTTTTATTATTATATATTATATATTAGAATAGAAGGCTACTGATTTTTGAGTGTTATTTTATTTAATTTTGATTTAATAAAAGTTGAAGGAGTTAATTATCTTTAAGAGTTTTGTAGAGGAATTTTGGGGGTCCTTTAGGTGAAGGACCATGTCATCCATGAATAAGGATAATTTGGCCTTTTCTTTGTCTATCTGCATCCCTTTGATTTCTTTCTCTTGTCTGATTGCTCTGGCTAGGCCTTTGATCACAAAGAGGAGAGAATGGACATCCTCGTCTTGTTCCTGATCTTATAGGGAATGAGTTTAGTTTTCCTCCAATTAATATATTTGGGCTGGGATTTAGCTCAGTTGATAGAGTGCTACTTCACACTTTCTGAGGACCTGGGTATGATCCCCAGCACTGCAAAAATGGGACTAGGATGTGGCACTCCATTCCCGAAAAAAATAATTCTGAAACAATCAGCCACTGAAAACCCTTTGAGGATCACTATGAGTCAGATCCAGCTTAACAGCACCTAACAACAACAACAACATGATATTGGCTGTATGTTTGTCACAGATGGCCTTTATGATGTTAAAGTATTTCCCTATTATGCTCATTTTCTCTAGGACTTTTATCATGAAAGGATGTTGCACTTTATCAAAGGCCTTCTCAGCATCAGTTAAGTTGATCATGTGATTTCTGTCTGCAAGTCTCTTGATATATTGAATTACATTGATAGATTTTCATTTGTTGAACCAGCCGTGCATCTGTAGAATAAAGCCCACTTGATCATGATGTATGATGTTTTTTATGTATTGCTGAATTTACATTCCCAGTATTTTATTGAGGATTTTTATGTCGGTGTTCATCAGGGAAATTGGTCTATTGCTCTCTTTCTTTGAAGTGTCCTTGCCTGGTTTTTGTATCAAGGTGATACTGACTTTGTAGAATGAGTTCGGAAATGCCCCTTAATTTTCTACTTGTGAAATAGTTTGAGGAGAATAGGTATTAATTCTTCTTTTAAGATTTGATAGAATTTTGCTGTGAACCTATGGGGACCTGAGCTTTTCTTTGTTGGGAGATTTTTTTTATTATGGTCTCTGTTTCAGTGAATGTAATGGGTCTGTTGAAATTGCTTATGTTCTCTAAGCTTAATTCATAACTCATGTGCTAAGGAACTTATCCATTTCTTCTGTATTTTTATTTTGGGGGAGGTATGATTTCTCAAAGTATTCCCTGATGATCTGTATTTTATTGGTATCAGCGATTATGACCTCATTCTCATCTCTATTTCTTTTTTATTTATTTATTTATTTTTTAAATTTGGGCCTTTTCTTTCTTTTGGTGAGACTGGTTGGGGGAGTGTCTAGTTTATTAACCTTTTTAAAGAACTGCTGTTAGTCTCATTAATTCTTTAAATTGTCTTTTTAGTTTCTAACTGGGCAATATCTGCCTTGATTTTAATAATTTCTGTTTGAGTACTAAGGGGTTGGCTTATTGCTGGCCTTCTAGTATCTTAAGATGTGTCATTAAGTTATTTCATTGGGCCTTCTCTAGCTTATAGATGAAGGCCGTCACACCTATGAACTTCTCTCTTAGAACTGCCTTTGCTGGATCCCATATATTTTGATAGGATGTGTTTTCATCCTGGTTTGATTGCAGAAAATTTTAAATTTCTTCTCTGATTTATTTGATCACCCATTGATCATTAAGCAGTGTATTATTTAGTCTCCATGAATTTGTAACATTTCTGAATTTTTTTTCTTGCTTTTTAGTTCTAGTTTTATTCCACTGTGATCTGATAAGGTACAGGAGATGATTTCTTTTTTGTTTTGTTTTGTTTTTTGTTTGTTGAGGCCATTTTTGTGGACTAAATGTGGTCTATCTTAGAAAATATTCCATGTGATTCTGAGAAGAATGTGTATTCCACATCTGATGGATGGAATATTCTGTAGACATCTGTAAGGTCCAGTTGGTCTGTGGTGCTATTTAAGTCCATTCTTTCTTTGTTGATTTTTTGCTTTGATGACCTGTATCTTAGTGAAAGTAGGGTATTGAAATCTCCCATAATTATTACATCTGGCCTGATATGTTCCTTTATCTCCAATAAAAGTTTTTTATGAAGCCAGTTGCACCTGTATTTGCTGAGTTAACTGTTAAGTATAGTTATGTTTTTCTGTAGACTATTCCTTTTCCTAATATGTAGTATCCTTCTTTGTCTCTTCTAATTGATTTGAGATTGATGTGTAAGTTGTCAGAAATTAGTATCACTACTCCTGCTTTTTTTGGTTCCCACATGCTTGGTACATTGTTTTCTAGCCTTTGGTTTTCAGTCTTAGTGGTCTTTATGAATGAGATAAGTCTCTTAAAAGCCACATATTGAGGGTTTATGTTTTTTAATGAAGTTGGCCAGTCTATGCCTCTTGAATAGTGAATTAATACCATTTACATTAAGAGTAATTATTGAGAGGAGCTTATTTTTCTGCATCAATTTGGTGTTGGTTTCTATTTTTGATTCATATTTAGCCTATTGTTTTCTTAAGCTCCCCTCATGTTTATTATTTATTCCTTTGATCTTGTATTTGTGGTTGTCTTCTCCCATATGTGGTATTTCATTGAGGAACCTCTGCTGTGCTGGCTTGGTGGCTGGGAATCATTTAAACAAGTTAATATCTTGGAATGTCTTGAACTCACCATCTATTTTAAAAGCTAGCTTCACTGGTAATGTAATCTTGATCGGCAGTTATTCTTTTTCAGGACTTGAATGATATCTAACCAAGTTTTCTGTGCCCTTAAGGTTATTGTTAAGAAATCAATGTTATTTTGATGGGTTTGCCTTTGTAAGTGAGTTGATATTTCTCTCTTGTAGCTTATGGAATAGTTTTTATGCTTTCTAGATTTAGCATTCCTATTATAATGTGTCATGGAGATCTGTTCTGATCTACTCTATTTGGAGTTCTGAATGTTTCAGTTGTTTAGATATCTAGTTCTTCCTTTAGGTTTGTGAAGTTCTCATCTAATATCTCTTTGAATAGATTTCCTAATTTTCTTACATTGTTTTCAGCTCCTTTGTGAACCCCCTGAATTCATAAGGTTGCATTTCTTCATTTTATCAAAGACCTCTTAAAAATCTCAAACTGCTTCATACTTCTTTCTTTCTTAGCATCTGAGTAGATAAGGTCCTCAACTTTTTCTTTAGTATCAGATAACCTGTTTTTGGCTTCAACTAGTCTGGGTACTGAAGATTCTACTATAATATTGTTTTATATCTCCAGGATTTCTATTTAATTTCTCTTCGGGGTCTCAGTTTCTTTGCTGAACTTTTCTTCCTAGTTAGATACCATTTTGTCAGTTGCTCTCATGGTAGTGTCTTTGAGGTCTTTTAATATATTTATAAATAGGGCTCTAAATTCTTTGGCATCTCTTAAAATCCAGTCAGTTTGAAATTATCTGTTGAGGGGCTTTCATCTGTTGGATCTCCCCATCCAACTTGACCTTTCATGTTTTGTGTGTTTTCTTTTGAAGCTTGCCCATTGATTGCTCTGGGTGCTAGGTCTTTTCTCCTCCATATGTAAGGAGGTTCTCTTCACTCACTCCTGCTGGGTGATGACGGGTTGCTGGCAATTCTCTCCCCCCATTGTAAGTCCCAGCCTCGGGGTCCGGTGCCTAGCTTCTGCTGCAGCCTCTGCAGTCAGCACTGTCCCTTCCGTTTCTCTCAGCCCCCAAAATGTGCCACCTCCTAAACTGTGTGTCTTAGGCTACCAGTCCCGTGGCACTGTTTTCCTGCATCAAGGCACTCCCCTTTGTTTCTTAGCATCCCTTTTGTCCTCTATAAAATGGGCTTTCACAGTTATTTTCTGGGGGCTTTATCTGTCTTACCTAATCTCTCTTATTGGGCTGGGGTTTAGCTCAGTTGGTAGAGGCTGCTCTATACTTCCTGAGGACCTGGATTCAATCCCCAGCAACAGAAAAATGGGAGAAGGACGTGGCAATCCAATCCCAAAGCAATCCCAAAACAGTCAGCCATTGAAAACCCTATGAGGGTTGCTATGAGTTGGACCCAACTCAATGGCACCTAACAGTAGCAACAACAATCCCTTTTACAGATTTTGACTTTGAGGCTTAGAGAAGGAAAGTGACTTGCCCAACATCACAGGCTCAAAACATTGCAGAGAAAGAATTGAAACCCAGCTCACTCCTGCCCTCTCACATTCTCGCCACCCCTGACCGCACGCCTTAACCACGTTACACAGCTTCCTGGTGAGAGTTGAACACAGTTGTGGATGTGAATATAGCTCTCCTCGTGTTTCACATCACAGTTCAGATGGGCGACCTGCTACTCGGGACAGATGCTGAAAATGGCAACACACCCTGGGCCAAGGCGTGGGACAGAGAATTCATCACACCCCACAAGCTGGCATTTTACCTCCATCCCTGGGGAAGGACGGAGGTGGCCCTGCCAGGCTCCAGGTGTTGTGTTTAGCTCTAATTTGAAGCAGAAAATGGAGCTGAGACCAATGTTAAAAAGTCTTGCCCAAAGATGCTTTCCTTCCCCTAGCGAAAGAAAGAAAGTCTGAACCTCAAAGCAGGTATGAAATAGTTAGACTCTTTTCTCACAGCAAGCGTTCTGGGATCCCTGTAAGTCTTATCTCATTTAATCTTCACAAAACCCACACAGCTTGACAAACTACCACCAATGAGCCATGTCCAGCCCGTGTCTGATGTCCTAAGTTTGATGGGCATACAGGTCACATGCACTCATTTATGTGTTATTCATGGGCTGCTGTCCACTACTGCAGCAGAATTAAGGGGCTGCAACAGAGACCTCAGGGCTCACAAGCCTCAAATATCTGCTACCTGGCCTTTTACAGAAAAATTCACCAACCACTATCCTACGTAATAGATAGTATGCTTTTCCCACTCTAAAGTTTCAGAAAGCCAGGTCTACCTGGTGACAATGATACCTAACGTTTACGGAGCATTTGTCACAGGCCAGTATCTGTGCATTAAATTACTTGATTCTTAGAACCGTGCTGGGTGGTCAGCACTGTTATCCCACTTATCAGATGAGATAGTTGAAACTCAGAAGGAGTGATAGGGCTGAGATTTAAAATGAGGTCTATGGGCTGGGGTTGTAGCTTAGTGGTAAAGTGCTTGCCTAGCGTGTGCAGGCCCCAGCACTGCAAAAATGAACAATAAAAATGAGATCTTCCCACTTCAAAGCCCTTGCAGTCTGTCCTATTTATTTCAGGACCACCTTCCTACCTGAAAATTACCATCATCATCATCATCATCATCATCATAGCAAATAGAGAGAACTGAGCACAGGTGGTAGGCATCCAGGATAGAAGATGCTCCAAAAAGATCGGAAAACCTTTTGGAGCATTTTGGGTTCTGGGGTTTTCAGATTAGGGATGCCTGTGTGGTATATTGTATGCAAATATTTGCAAATCAGATAAACTGGAATACTTCTGGTCCCAACCATTTCAGGTAAAACAGTCCATGTATCTCTGGCATTACTTCAGGTACATGGAGAGTAGCCATTCCTGGGTGTTAGTGCACATATTTTTCAGCAGAGACTGCTTCCTGTGAGACGAGAATGAAGCATTAAGACACACAAGTCCCCAGGGCTCCAACTGCCATTTCTGTCACCGAGATTCCAGGAGCTGAGTCACTTCTGGGGGAAGAGGCAGCTAAATCCATCTTTCTATCCCCAAATGCCACCTCAGGGACACACATGCCTCATGAGCAGTGGCAGCAAACAAGGGCTGAGTGCCAGGCATGGCTGGGATGTATTGGAAAGTTTAGTCATTTATCTTGAAAATGTAAACGTAGCCAAAGACAGGTGATAGAACTGACAGGGTGAGAGACCTGGCAAGGTCCTAGAAACTTCTAATTTTGTTTTGTTTTATTTGGTTTTTCGAGGTAGAATCTCAATATGTAGGTCAGGCTGGCTTTGAACTCATGATCCTCAGGCCTTTGCCTCCCCAGTGCTGGGATTATAAGCATGTTCTGCCATGACCATCTTGAAACTTCTAAATTAAATAGAATAGGAAGGTAAAACTGCTGGGACTCAGAAAGAAGACTTCTCTAGTCTCTGTTCCAGCCATGGGTCCCAAAGAGTCCTGGATGCTCCCTGCTTTTGCTTCTGTTTCTACTTCATAATTTTATATACCTGGTGTACACCCAGAGCTCCCTCACCTGAAGCACTGGCTAGCTTATCACCCTCCTCAACACCCTGCTTGGCAAATACCTTCATTATCACTTTCTCTTTCTGGAATCATCTATGAGGCTTGGAGAGGTCATAGTGATTAGTCAGGGTCATTCTGTCCAGACTTGATTCCAGAGTCCATGCTCTAGGACAAAGAGCTACTGAATAGAGTTTGCAAAACTTTAAACACTGCATAGAATTCACAGCCACGTGCTGTCCACAAGATCACATACTCAGTATTGCTTTACACTGTCCTTGGAGAATTGACCTAGCGCCTTGTACAAATGCTCTACCACTGAGGTGCACTCCCTAGACCCCCTTATTTATTTATTTATTTTTAGATAGGGTCTCATAAATTGCACAGGCTGCCTCTGGCCTTGAATTCATGATCCTCCTGTCTCAGCCTCCCAAGTCCTTGGGAATACAGGTGTACAGCATGGTGTCTAGCCTCCCCCACCACACATATACCATGGTCCTGGGAATCAAACCCAAGGCCTCACATATGCTGGGCCAGTGCTCTGCCACTGAGCTACATCCTCAGCCCTATGATCTTCTCTTAGTAGAAACTCTAGTCCAACTAAGGGCCAGCTCCTAAACTGCTCACCACCCCAAGTGCTCACCACCAGAACTTTTCAAGTATTAACCCAAGAGAGAGTATTAAATACCAAGGAAATACTGGGGGTGCCAAAAAATGTGCATACAATTTAAGAGAGACTATCTATTACTCTCTGAAGTTGACTCTCTGACATTGACTGCCATATGTAATATGACATTCTGGATTGCATTTCTACTATCACATCAGAATATGCATACAGTGCATTCTTTTTTTTTCCTGCAATATCTGAGGGTTGAATCCAGGGCTTTGCAAATGCTCTACCACAGAGCTGCACCCCCAGCCCATTTATTATTATTATTTTTTTAATTTTGAGAGAGGATCTCACTAAGTTATGCAGGCTGCCTCTGTCCTCACACTCGTGATCCTCCTGGGTGTGCCTCTGCAGTTGCTGGGATTACAGGCATGAGCTCCCCCACCCAGCACACAATGCATTCTTCAGTCAGTAAGGCGGGAAATTTTCACCCTAAGATGTGTATACATTTCTTCAGGGCCTTCTGTGTGTCTGTCCCATCCGTAGGGAACTGATATCCTGGAGCATTTCCGAGGCTCCTGCTGGCAGCCCAGGCTTCGTTGTCATCCATCATCCACAGAGGAGAGCAGCTCATTTTGGTCCCTAAATGTCCCCCTGGGATATGCTGAGCATCTCTCCTCGCTATAATGTGACTGTAATGAGAAGCAGCCCGTTGCTTTTTAATGACTCATGGCGAGGAGATGAAGTAACTGCTTTTAATTCAGAAGCTCCTGGCTGCTGTATCCCCCAGCATGACCTGCAAACGAGGACACCTGGGGACTGGAGAGGAATCCCACCTTGCGGCACACTACACGGCAGCACCCCAGGCAGTGTCCTCATGCTCACGGTCACCCCGAGAGGAAGGTTTTGCAGCTGAGGAAGGTGCGTTGTCACCAGATCCCGACAGAAGTGGTCATTCTGTAACGCAACCTTGTGCCCAGTGTTCAGATTTTCTGTTTTCTGAGCCTCCTGTGACTCATCTGGCACCAAAGTAATAGGGACAGGTGTGCCTGACAGACTCATGTGTTAAAGACTTGGTCCCTAGTCAGGTGCTGCTGGGAGCTGGGGGAAACGAAGAGGCAGGCCTCATGGGAGGCCATCTGGTCACTGGGGAAGGGTGCCCTTGAAGGGTACAGTAGCTCCCCAACCCCGCCTCTTCCTCTCTTTGATTTCCTAGCCATGAGATGAACGGTTTTCCCCTGCACACGCTTCCCACTATGATATGATGCCTCGCTCTGGGCCCAAAGCAGTGGGGCCCAGCAGTTATGGAAGGAAACCTCCAAAACGTGAGCCTAAAGAAACCTCTTCTCTCTATAAGTCGGTTTATGCCAGGTATTTGTTCCAGCGATGGAAATTTGTCTGACAGAAGGGGAAACACACAGTGAGTGGTGGGGCGAAGATGCAGGTGCTGGAGGGACTGTGGCTCTGCTGCTTGCTCCCAGCTGACCTTGTGGAAACAACGTGCCCTGGCTTAGCCTCAGTGTCCCCATGCACTCTGTGCAGGCCTGGATCTGTCTGCCTCTTTCCTTGAGTCTTACAGGGCCAGGTTGTTCCAGAACACCCTTTCCAAGGCAAGGATTTATCACCACAGAGGAAGTTACTAAAACTTTGCTCCAGACTGAGGTGGCAGCTCCTAGATGGGATTTCCAGAAAGGCTCTCTTTGACTGCGTTACCTCTGAGACGGGTCTTTGAAAGAGGTGACAAATGAGTTCTGGAAGATTATTCAACAATCCGTAATGTCATTTTACTTTACTGAGTGTCCTCTCTGCAACACTTCCAAGTGACCTTCAGTGAGTCACCAAGCCATGTTGACATACTTCTCCAAACCCCCAAGCGCGCAAGGCTCAAAGTAGTTTCTCCAGCCCTTTGGAACCATTCGAGTGAATATTCTTCCTAGTTCAAAGGAAACGGTTGGTGCTGTTGAATTAAAACTTTGGAAATTGATAATCCTCTAATAATAATAAGATAACTGACCAACTAAAATTTCATAAAAAGCTGGGCACAATGTTGTATGCTTAGAATCCCAGCAACTCGGGAGGCAGGGACAAGAGGATTGCAAGTTCAAGGTCAGAGGCAGCCTATGTAACTTAACAAGACCCTGACTCAAAATTTTCTTTAAAAATGGACTAGGGGTTCATCCCAGTGGTAGAACAATTTTAAAAATATGTGCCAATGATATATTTCACAGAAACAGAAAAAAAAATCCTGTAATTTGTTTTGTTGCTGTTAGGTGCTGTTGAGTCATATCTGACTCACAGAACCTTGATAGGGTTTTTGATGGCTGATTATTTCAGGAGTTGTCTGCCACATCCTTCTCCCATACTTTGTGATGCAGATGATCAAACCCAGGGCCCCAGAGAGCGCAGAACAGCATTCTGCCAACCACAAAAGAACTTGTATAGCCAAAACAATTCTAAGCAGTAAAAACGATGCAGGAGGCATCACAATACCTGACTTCAAACTATACCACAGGGCCATAGTGGCAAAATCACCTTGGTACTGGCACAAAAATAGGCATGAAAATCAACAGAACAGAATAGAAGACACCCATGCAACTACAACCACCTGATGTTCGACAAAGGGGCCAAAGGTGTACATTGGAGAAAAAATAGCCTTTTCAACAAATGGTTCTGGGAAAATTGGATATCCATATGTAGACGAATGAAAGTAGACCCATACCTCTCAACTTGTATGAGAATCAACTCAAAATAGATCAGAGACCTCAACATAAAACTGGAAACCTTGAAACTACTAGAAGAAAAAATAGGGAATATACTCCAATATAGGAATAGGCAAATTCTTCCTTAACAAGACTCCAGTTGCCCAGGAAACTTCATCAGGAATTGACAAGTGGGATTGCATAAAACTAAAAAGGTCTTGTACAGCAAAGGAAATAAGCATGTAAAGGAAGAGCCCACAGAATTTGAGAAAATCTTTGCATCCTGTATGTCTGAAAGGAATAATTTCTAGGTTATACAAAGAACTCAAGAAATTAAACACCAAAGCAACAAATAAATAAGTGGGCAATGGACCTGAACAGTTTTCAAAAGAAGAAATATAAATTCCCAATAAATACTCAATATCCCTAGCCATTAGGAAAAAACACATCAAAACTACACTGAGATTCCATCTCATACCAGTAAGAATGACCAAGATAAACAAACAAACAACAATAAATGCTGGCAAGGATGAAGAGAAAAAGGAACCCTTTTATATAGCTAGTAGGATGGTAAATTAGTTCAGCCACTATGAAAATCAGTATGGAGATTCCTTGTTGTTGTTAGGTGCCATCAAGTTGAATCTAACTCATAGTGACCCTATGTATGTCAGAACAAAACACTCCCCAACTCTGTGCCAGGCATACGATCCTTTTTATGTTTAAGCCCATTGTTGCAGTCTTCCTTTTTTTTGTTGACCCTCCACTCTCCCAAACATGACGTCCTTTGCTAGGGATTGGTCCCTCCTGACAACATGTCCAAAATACATAGGAAACAGTCTAGCCATCCTTGCTTCCAAGGAGCACTCTAGTTGTACTTCTAGGACAGATCTGTTAGTTCTTTTGGTAGTCCATGCTATAGTTGCATAATGGATATATCAACTGAATTCTCAGTCTGTATCCCATCAATATGTGCAATTAAAATACTAAAAATTAAAAGCATATGTAAAGCCCTGGGTTCAAACCCCAAGTACCGAAAAAATAAAATTACGTAAAAAATATTTAGAGAGGTGCTGGGGTGCACAATTGTAATCCCAGCTACCTAAGAGGCTGAGGCAGGAGGATTGCAGGTTTGAGATCAGAGGCAGCCCGTGCAACTCAGCAAGACCCTGTCTCAAAAATAAAAAAGGGACTGGGAGTGCAGTTCAGTGGTAGAGCACTTGCCTAGCATTGGCAGGGCCCTGGATTCTATCCCCTGGTACTGCAAAACAACAACAACAACAATAAAAAATACCATTTTTCAACACTTCAGCTGGTCTATCCTATTATTCAAGGTTCACTTTTTGAGATTTCCTCTAGTCTTTCTATTTCAGAACGACTTCATGAATATAGACAATTATAAATCTAACCTGAGCTATGATTCATGCGTCTTCACTGAGACTCCCTAACACTTCTAATTTACAAACCAATTCCAAAGCAAGCAGCAGCGGGCTGCAGTCACACAAGAGTGGTTAGAGAACCAGATGGTGCCGCTTAAAGCCATGCTCCATAGGGCTAAAATGACGAGAATCCAGAGGGAAATTAATTGGGACTGACTATGGTAAGAGTTCAGTTTTTAAAAATTGCTTAGCCTGGAAGTCATGTGGCTCATTTAATTCCTTACAGCCTGGAAATTTGACACGGGGATCAACTGTAAGGAGAATGTTATTTTCATTTGGCAAGTTCAAGACAGGGGAAGAGCGTGAGATATATTCTCTTCTGAGTGAGGGTGGCCTGGGAGTGACAGGCTGCTGGAGTGTTGGGACAACCAGCTGGAGAAGCCACACAGGCTGTGTGCAGGCACGAGTGGGCCAAGTTCAGTGTTCATTGCATGGTCTGCAGGATTGAAGCCAGAGGGAAAGCCAGACTGTGGCAGAAGGGGGAGGAAGCAAACATGGAAACAGAGGCCAGGTTGAAGGTCCACAGGACATGGAAGATGAGACGCTAAACAGATACTACAAAGGCAAAAGCAGCACAACTGGAAATCCTTAGCAATTTGTTTTCTAAATTAACCGAAGTCCATGGTTTGTTTAGATTTCCTTGGTGTTTACCTAACATCCTTTTTCTATGCCCAGATCCGTGAAGGATGCCCCATGACATTTAGTCATCTTGTCCCTTGAGCTCCTCTTGGCTGTGACAGATCTCAGACTTTGCTTGGTTTTGATGATGACCTTCACAGTTGTGAAGAGGACTTGTCAAATATTCTGTAGGATGTCCCTTAATTGGGATTTTTCCTAATGTTTTCCTGATAATGCTATAGTCTGAATGTTTGTGTACCCTCAACTCTGCAGGTTGAAACATAATTCTCAGTGTGACAATGCTAAGAGGTAAGGCCTTTCCTGGGGCAGTTGAGTTGTGGGTGCTGCACTTTCATGAGTGGGGTTCATGCCCTTATGAAAGAGGTTGAAGGAGTACGTTTGTCCTTTCTGTTATGCAAGGACACATAGGAGACTCCATCTGTGACCCCAACTTGTGAGCTGGACCCTCACTGGAACCTGAATCTGCATGTACTTTGTGTTGGACTTGGCAGCCTCCAGAACCACGGGCAATAATTTCTGTGTTCATAAATTTCAGCGCAGCGTGTTTTGTTATATGACGCCAAATCACCTGACACATTTCCACAGGGCATAGTTTGGGGAAGCCCACAGGTTTAGATTAGAGGTTTGGGGCGTGATGAGAATGGAGGCAAATCACCATTCTCACCATTTCCTATCAGGGCGTCTCTCTCAAGAGGATGCGGCCACTCTCCTGCTAGCTTTGACCACCTGGCTGAGGGAGGGCCATCAGTGTCCCCACTGTGAACTTACTTCCTTCTCTCCTCTTTCATACCATACTCTGTAGAAGGATGTTGCTGCACATCCCACACTTAGCAGGGGGTTATATGCACTTCCTCAAGAGATTAATACAGTGGTACTTTATAATTAGAAAAAGTAATTTCTACACTGAAGGATAAAGGGAATCACATGCCAGTTGGAGGAAAAGTCCAGAACTTCTTATGTGTCCCAGCTAGAACTGGAGGGATGGCAAGAGTCACATGCCAGCAATGCAGTGAGAGATGTAAAATCTGAGCATTCGAGTGCAAGGAAGTCAAAGATGTCAACACAACAAACCCAAAAACCCTGGGCACAAAAGCAAGGCAAAGGTTGAACCTGCTGGAATACTTTTCACAGGCGCTGCTGCTGCTGCTGCTGCTGCTGCTGCTGCTGCTGCTGCTGCTGCTGCTGCTGCTGCTGCTTCTTCTTCTTCTTCTTCTTCTTCTTATTATTATTATTATCATCATCGTCATCATCATCATCATCATCATCATCATCATCATCATTTTGAGTACTGAGATATCAAACCCAGGACCTCATGCATGCTGGGCAAGCACACTACCGCTGAGCCGCACCCCTAACCCCTTTATTTATTTTGAGACAGGGTCTCACTAAGTTTCTCTGGCTACCTCTGGGCCTGAACTCCCAATCCTCCTGCCTCAGTTTCCCAAGTCACTGGGACGACAGGCATAAGGCACAGCCCCTGGGCTCAGGCACTGGTTTTTATTCTCTCTCACATCCTTTGGAACCCTCAGAGCTCCATCACCCCTGGCTGGTCCTTCCTCTCTGGGGCCTGGGACAGATGGCATGGTCCCTATGTCATTGACAGTCTTCGTTCATTCAGCCTGTGTACTCTCTGCCAGGCCGTGTTCTAGGAGGAAGAAATGAACGCCCATCTTGTTAAAGAAGACAGTGTACAGAAAGGTTGACAACAACACTGAAGTTAACAGGGCTACAAAGAGTAAAATGTGGCTCTGGGCTGAAAAGCAGTGGAGACACACTCTGTCTAATAGTAGGGACCAGGAAGACCCTGTGAAGTCAGACTTGCGTTGCTCTGACAAAATCCCTGGTGGGAACATAGCAGAGGGGGAAGGATTGGCTGGGCTCGTGCTTCAGAGGTTTCAGGCACAGGAGGCTGGGTCCACGCTTCTGGGCCTATGGGGAGGTAGGACCTCATGGTAGACACGCACGGTAGAGGAGAACTGCTTAGAAGAGTCGGTCTGAAACACGGGGTCATGCGTCCGTGGGGACTGGTGTTTGCCAGGAACTGAAGGCCACAGTCTGGGTTTGGTGGAGGAAGGAGGAAGAAGATACTGGGTCTGGATGAGGTCAGGAAGGGAAACAGGGTCTGAATGATGGGTTGCTTGTGTTTGGGGGAGAGTAGAAAAAGCCAGGCACTGGTATGGGAAGTAGAATACCCCATTCACAATGGCCCCAAGTGTGGAAAACTCCACTATGAATCATAGAGAACCCACGTCAGAAACGGCTATTTTGAGTCCCGCTAGAAAGTTCAGCTCTGCCAGCCTTTACTGAGAGTGGTGAGCAGCTGACCCAGGCGGTTAGCTATTCAAGTCACTGCTTCCCCTAAACAAAATTTCAATCAACTGAGCACCGTGTGCGTAGGCCCACTCAACTGCCTGGAAGATGAAAATAAACCTTTATGGAGCTTTGGGTTGCCAAGCCCCAAGGGTCTGCTCCA
>VMDO01016108.1:14775-48999 GCA_007922755.1 Pedetes capensis | reverse complement strand
ATCCACGGTATGACCTTGAGTATATCCCACCTGAGTTCAGAGACCACCTCAAAAATAGGTTTAATGCATTAGACACAAATGACAGGAGACCAGAAGAGTTGTGGCATGACATAAAAGATATCATTCAAGAAGGAAGCAAAAAGTTCTTAAAAAGACAAGGAAAAGAGAAAAGACCAAATTACATGTCAAAAGAGACACTAGACCTTGCCCTCGAATGTTGAGCAGCTAAAGCAAAAGGAAGACATGATGAAGTTAAGGAACTAAACAGAAGATTTCAGAAGGCAGCTCGAGAAGACAAAAACAAATATTATAATAACATGTGCAAGGAGCTGGAGGCAGAAAATCAAAAGGGAAGAACACGCTCTGTGTTTCTCAAGCTTAAGGAAGTGAAGAAAAAATTCAAGCCTCAAGTGGCAGTAGTGAAAGATTCTACAGGGAAAATATTAAATAATGCAGGAAACATCAAAAGAAGATGGAAGAATACACAGAGTAATTATACAAGAAAGAATTGGTAGATGACCAACCATTCCAAGAGGTTGCATATGAAGAGGAACCAATGGTTTTGAAGGACAAAGTGGAAGCTGTGTTGAAAGAACTGGTGAAACACAAGGCTCCAGGAATTGATGGGATCCCAATAGAGATGATTCAACAAACAGATGCAGCACTGGAGGTTTTAACATATTTATGCCAACAGATTTGGAAAGCAGCTACTTGGCCAACTAACTGGAAGAGATCCATATTTGTGCCTATTCCCAAAAAAGGGGATCCAACTGAATGTGCAAACTATCGGACAATATCATTAATATCACACACCAGCAAAATTCTAGTAAAGATCATTCAGAAGCGACTGTAGCAATATATAGACAGGAAATTACTGGGAAATCAAGTGGGATTCAGAAGAGGGTGGGGAACCAGGGACATCATTGCTGCTGTCAGGTGGATATTAGCTGAAAGCAGAGAATATCAGAAAGATGTCTATCTATGTTTTATTGACTATGCAAAAGCATTTGATTGTGTGGATCATAACAAATTATGTATAACACTTCGGAAAATGGGAACACTTGGGAAAATGGGAAAGTGGGAAAATGGGAAGAAATCTGTACATGAACCAGGAGGCAGTTGTTTGAATAGAACAAGGAAACACTGAGTGGTTTAAAGTTGAGAAAGATGTGCATCAGGGCTGTATACTTTCACCTTATTTCTTCAATTTATATGCTGAGCAAATAATCCGAGAAGCTGGACTTTATGAGGAAGAACACAGCATCAGGATTGGAGGAAGACTCGTTAACAACCTGCGTTATGCAGATAACACCACTTTGCTTGCTGCAAGTGAAGAGGATTTAAAACATTTACTGATGAAGATCAAAGATCATAGCCTTCAATATGGGTTACAACTAAACATCAACAAAACAAAAATCCTTATGACTGGGTCAGCACGCAACTTCACAATAAATGGAGAAAAGATTGAGGTTGTCCAAGATTTTACTTTGCTTGGCTCTATAATCAACACCCATGGAAGCAGCAGCCAAGAAATCCAAAGACGCATTGCTCTAGGAAAAGCTGTGGCAAAAGATCTCTTTAGAGTATTGAAAAGCAAAGATGTCACATTGAAGACAAAGGTGCATCTGACTCATGCCATGGTATTTTCAGCATCATATGGTTGTGAAAGCTGGATATTGAACAAGGGAGGCAGAGAAAGAATTGATGGTTTTGAATTGTGGTGCTGGAGATGTCTACTGGATATACCATGGACTACCAAAAGAACCAACAAATCTGTCCTAGAAGAAGTGCAACCAGAGCGTTCCTTGGAAGCAAGAATGGCCAGACTGCGTCTTACATATTTTGGACATGTAGTCAGGAGAGATCAATCCCTGGAGAAGGACATCATGTTTGGGAGAGTGGCAGGTCAACACAAAAGAGGAAAACCCTCCACCAGATCGACTGACACAGTGTCTGCAACAATGGGCTTAAACATAAATAAGATCATTTGCCTGGCACAGAATTGGGAAGTGTTTCGATCTGCTGTACATAGGGTCGCTATGAGTTGGACTCTACTCGAGGGCACCTAACAACAACAACAATAATACTAAGTGCCTGCAGCTATAACACTGTGGCACCTGATCCCATCAGATCTCAGATGCTAAGCAGGGTCTGGCCTGGTTAGTCTTGGATGGGACACCACCTGATCACCAGATTCTGTAGGCTTGGGAGAAGGACCCAGCAATCCACTCCTAAAAAACAATCAGCCATTGAAAACCCTATGAATGGCAGAGAAAGACTATCAATAGTGTTTTGCCTGTTGTACATAGGGTTGCTATGGGTCCAACACCTAGTTGATGGCATCTAACAACAACAATGCCTGCAGCTATTGCCCTGTGGCATCCAATCCCATCAGATCTCAAAAGCTAAGCAGGGTGGGGCCTGGTTAGTACTTGGATGGGAGACCGCCTGGGAATACCAGATACTGTGGGCTTGGGAGATGGACCCAGCAACCCTCTCCCAAAAATCTTTCTGCCATTGAAAACCCTATGAACAGCAGAGAAGCACTGACAATATTGTTTCCCCTGTTGTATGTAGGGTCTCTATGAGTCAGATACCAACTCAACTGGCACCTAACAACAACAACAACATCAATGGGTAAAAGATTTAGTGCTTTCTTGTTTAAATATGGTAAAAGGTAAGGATATCCACTCTCTCCACCCTATTTCCATATAATAGCAGGTTCCTAGGCAGGACAGTAAGACAAGATAAGGTAATGTACACTCAGGAGGCTGAGGCAGGAGGATCACAAGTTTGAGGCAAGAATCAGCCTGCACAACTTAGCAAGACCATGCCTCAAAAGAATAAAAGGGGCTAGGGCTGCAGCTCAGTGGTCAAACACTTGCCTAGCATGCACGAGGCCCTATGTTCAATCCTCTATATTGGAAAAAAAAGGAAATTAATGGCATATAGATCATAAAGGAAGATTTAAAATGACCCTATTTGCAAATGACATAATTGTCTCCTTAAAAATCTCAGAGTACAGGAAACTTTCTAAAAGTATATGGAAAGTCAAACTAAAATACCTAAAATAATTTTGAAAAGAATACTGAACTAGTAAGAATGACTTTGTTGTTATTTAGCTCAGTTGGTAGAGCGCTGTGCTACAGTCTATGAGGTCCTGAGTTCAATTCCCAGCACCGCAAAAATGGGAGAAGGACGTGGCAATCCACTCCCAAGGCAATCTCGAAACAGTCAGCCATTGAAAACCCTATGAGGGTCGCTATGAGTCGGATACCAACTCGACGGCACCTAACAACAACAACAACAACAAGAATGACTTTGCTTCATCTTAAGATGTATTATGTACTTAACTGTGGGGCATTGCCCTGCTGCTGGACTTGCTCCAGCTGTGAATGGGAACCAGCTGCAGATGACCCACTGTCTGGTGAGGGTGAGCCAAGCGCCGGAGAACTGCATCACCTAGAAAGGAGACTTATGCCCAGGGCTACTCTGCCAGTCCCAGTGGACAGCTCAGAGGTTTATGTCCACAGCGGCTCCTTGCTTCTTTCTTCCATTGAAGATGCTGACTCCAAGTGCTCAGCTCAACACAGCTCTTTATTGCTTCATCTGCCTTGGTCAATGGAATGGACCTTGACTTCTCTATGCACCACCCTTATATCCCCTTCAGGGGCTAGCCAGGGACCAACCAGAGATCGCCATTCCATATGGGCCTTGGCCAATCAGGAGAGACATGCAAATTGGGGTTTATAAAAAGGACCAATTAGGGGTGGTTCCTGAATGATCCAATCAGGAGCCATTTGATGGTTTGGAAACAGCCAATCAGGTACTGAGGAGTCTGAGGAGTGGAGTTGGATGCCAGTGCCATGTTTGAAAGCTTGAGGCCCAGGAGTTCCTGGATGTAGGGCAAAGGTTACTGCATGGGGAATGAATTTCAGACTTCCAAGTAGGCCTAGATAAACCTTAGGGCAAACTCCCTCTCTAGGCAATGCCCTACACTCAGCAATATTCAAAGTATGATATTGGCAAAAGGAATGACTGAACCAGAATAGAATGCTCACAAACAGACCTACACAAAGTAGGTCAACTGGTTTTTGTCAAAGGTGTGAAAACAATTCAATGAAGGAAGGGTACTTTCTAAAACAAATAGTACTGGAATACTTTATTATTCGTTGGAAATAAAATGAGCCTCAGCCTAAATCTCACATCATAAACAAAAATGAACTCAAAATGGATCATAGATTTAAATGTAAACTATCAGATTATACAAAAATTCTATTGTTAATGGATTTAGAAGTTTATTTTATTAAAAGTGACATATCTGACTTTAATATGCATATTATTGTAAATTCATTTTGACTCATATGTTGAAGATATGATTATTTTGATGATGCAAGAAAATAAATTTGGTAAAGCAAAGAGTTGGGGTAAAAGCAATGCTGTTATTAAGGTTTAATATCTGTGCAGAAACATTGAAATTGGTTATGGTTCACACAGAACACATAATTAAGTTACAATGTAGAAGTCATGGTTGTCTACATTTACTTACATTTTTATATACATGCACTAAGAATAACTGAAATGTAAATTATTTTTAAGATAACTTTGAATGCAAAGAAACAAATCAGCATTCCCAGTGTATGACTTTTCTTTTTTGCTGTTCATCAGTTGTCAGAAGATCCACATATTTGAGAAAAGTATTTGAGCAATGGATCTCATAACATATGATCAGATAAGAGTATTATGGATAAAGCTAAGAACTAATAAAATATACTTGGCTCATTTGTTTTTAGTTGTTAAGCTAGTGTAATTCTGAATATGCTCCACCTAACAGAATTTGCTCACCTACAAAGAGGGAACTTTTCCTAGTTAAAAATATGGTGTTTAGAAAAGAATAAGTTGAATATATTAACAATTTCAAATGTGTTAAGCATAAAAAAATCAAGCTGGAAAAAATCATTGGTGATGCAACAAAACACTAAGGTGATATTTTAAAATACATTATTCCAAGAACATCAAAAATATGTCTGTAGAAGGAGACTAAGGTAAGAAAATACAGGACCAAGAATAATTATTTTCTTATGCTATTTTTAGTCAATTTTTAAAATAAATTTGGCTTTGTGTATTCAGATATGTTATTGTTAGGTGCTGTCCAGTCGTGTCCAACTCATAGTCGTGTCCGACTCATAGCAACCCTTATTGAGTTTTCAATGGCTAATTGTTTCAGGATTGCCATGTCCTTCTCCCGTTTTGGTGGTGCTGGGATTCAAACTTGGGACCTCAGAGACTGTAGAGTGGCGCTCTACCAACTGAGCTAAATCCCAGTCCCTGTATTCAGATATAGGGACTGGGATTTAGCTCAGTTGGTAGAGCGCCGTTCTGCAGTCTCTGAGGTCCTGAGTCCAATTCACAGCACCATTATGGGAGAAGGACTTGGCAATCCATTCCTGAGGCAATCCTGAAACAATCAGCCATTGAAAACCCTGTAAGGCTCCTAACAGCAGCAGCAACAACAACAACAATGTACAACCAGGCCCTATTTAGCCTGCAACCATAGCCCTATGGTATCCAATCCAGATCTCAGAAGCTAAACAGGGTCGGTCCTGGTTAGTACTTGGATGGGAGAGCACCTGGGAACAACAGATATTGAAAGCTTGGGCGAAGGACCCAGCAATCCACTCCCCCAAATCAATCCGCCATTGAAAAATCCTATGAATAGCAGACATAGGATCGCTATGAGTCAGATACCCACTCGACAGCACCTAACAACAACAACATTCAGATATATTTTTTAGGAAAATGTGTTGTTTTTGAAATAACTTTTGAGTATAAGTATTTATACATCTACCAAAGTAATAAAGTCTAACTTTTCAGTTATTAAATATCAATATCAGTAATTATAAAATTATTTTAATGCCTCATGTTCCCACTCGACATCATTCCAATTTAAGGAAGTAAATTATAAAATCATAATTACAAAAGTCCAGGGAGAATTGCATTAAAAAACAAAAGAAAAATTAAGAGACTAAATCCACTTACTTCAGAATTTTGAGAGAAAATAAGAGTTAAGAACATTTTGCTTCCTACAATATTGCCTGTACACAAAGAAGGGTGATAAGCAGGTAGATTGGATGGATGGATGAAAGAACAGATAGCTAGCTACTAACAGCAATGATTATATAAGATACATGCATACTTTACTTCCCTGGGGAAAATGGAATAAACCTACTTAAACCAAGCTTCTATCAAGTCCAGTTTGTTTGCTTATTTATTTACTTTAACCCAGACTAGTCTATGACATGTTCAATCATTTCACTGTCTGTACTCATCTATTTGTTGAGTAATATGCCTCTGATGAAGAAGAAATTTTAACTTCTCTGAATTTTCTTTAAGTGAGGTGACGTTTCACTGTTAGAATGATAGTTTGTGTAAAAATTGCCAATGAAGTGCTGAATTATGGTGTACTAAACTGATGGTTTACAACTTCCTTAGCGCAATCAAACCTTATTGCCTCATATGAAATGGGACACATAACCTATGCTCTGAAACTACTGAATAATTTCTGATATTTTGCATTCTGTCCTTTCCTGGGCACTTATGTGGTTAATAAGCAAGTAACACTATTTACCTGAATTTCTTTGTAGACTGTAAGTTCTCAAGTGTTGAAAAATTGTAGGAAAGTCATTTCCTATATGGTTTTTTTTTTTTTCTGGGAAAAAATGGAATATTTCCAGGGAACCATAATTGGTGTTCCTAGAGGGACAGTTATAGAAGACTTCCCAAGTATGGCCTGTAATGCAGATTTGCCATCAGATGAAGAATGCCAACAGAATCTATGTTTTTATTTATCGTCTTCCTTATGTGTTACTAAGAGAACACCCAAGTTTCTATATTACCCTAGAAGGATCACTAGGAATTTTTCAAGCCTTGAATGCTTGAGGTGAAATTTTATGTTTTGCAATTAATTTTTATATTGTTTTGGTGATGGTTTATTGTGCATCTTGTTTACCTTCTATGCATGCTACTTTTTGCACTTAATAAATTCAGTAATATTAATATTTGAAAAATCCCTTGTTTTTCCAGAATAAAACTCACTCAAAACTATTACCTCAATATCTAGAACTGCACATTATAGTGGCAAAAGCTTTGGTAAGTCAATTTTCCCACTTGCCTTCTTTCTCCTCCCTTTGTCTTCCTTTCTCCTCTTTTACCTCTCTCCTTCTTTCCCTCCCTCCATCCTTCCCTCCTTTCTCTTAATTAAAATTTAATCTTAATTTCAAAGACACAATGGATTTTTTCAATATTTTCAAATAAATATAGTTATTTCATGTGTGTTAGATAAATCAATGTGTGACTTTTACAGTCCATTATGAGTAAAATCTCAAACTATCCTAGAAGGTGCTACCTATCATCTTGTCCTATGTCCAGCTCAGTCCATTTATTCCTGACCTCACTGACAGTCTTGCCCTTCTCTTCATCTGCTCCAGCCATTGTGGCCATGTTGTTTTCTTTGAACAAACACAGTTTTTACCATCTTATATAAGGAATATTCACTTGATATTTTCTGTTTTCCAGAACCTTTCATCTCCTTGAATTCTTTGTTCAAATGTTGTGTTTTTAAAATCTTTCCATAACTAAGATGTTACATCATAGAAAAGATTTTTAATATGAACAGCTGAGCATTTGCCATATTGATACAATTGTGGGGTCTGACACAGGCATCCCTAAAAGAAAACTGCTGTGTTTATAAGATGATGAAGTTTGATGTAGCTGAAATATAAACAAAACAGGATTGAAGGGCTTAAGTTAGCAGGAGCATGAAATAAGGCAGTTGAATCTCAGCCTAAAATAGGAGCTTATATTTACTTCATATGTAATTGGGAGACATTGAAGAATTTGTTGTTCTTAGGTGCTGTTGAGTCGGTATCTGACTCAGAGCAAACCTATGTACAACAGATGAAACAGTATTGTTAGTGCTTCTCTACTATTCACAGGGTTCTGGATGGCTGATTGCTTTTTGGGTTGCCAGGGCCTTCTCCCAAGTCTGCAGCACCTGGTATTCCCAGACGGTCTCCCATCCAAGTACTAATCAGTTCTGATTTTGCTTAGCTTGAGAGATCTGACGGGATCAGATGCCATGGTGGTATGGCTGCAGGCTTGAAGAACTTACAGCATAAGAAATGGAGTTAAGACAGCAGATTCTAGCGATGTGGGAGGTGAAGGCAGGAGGATTGCAAGTTCGAGACCCGAGGGAGTCTGCGTAATTTGGCGAGACCCTATCTCAAAAAAGTAAAAAAATGGGCTGAAGGTGCAGCCCAGTGGTACAGCACTTGCAAAGCATGCAAGCACGAGGTCCTGGGTTCAACCCCCAGGACGGAAGAAATAAAAGACAGTAGATTCAATAAGCAGTGAAAACAGTATACAATGGTTCATGTTTTGGGAGAAATATAAATGATGTAGGATTTAGGGAATCTTGGATAGCAAAAATGTTAAATAAATCACCAAAGCCTCCTATTCAACATGCCTAAATATGAAAGCCTATTCTCTTTTCCAGTTGAAAGTTATTTGAAAACTTATATAAAGATCTTAAGGTAAGCAAGTATATAAAAAAGTCAATGACAGAAACATAGAACATAGGTTACAGAGAAGTGAGAATAAAGTCCCAGAAAACAATGAGGAGGCTATTGCTATACCTGTTGCCAGAAGCTTTGTCAGTAGCATTGACCAGTTACGTAGAAATAACTTTGGGAAGTAATAAAGAAGAATATCCTTTAAACATTTTGTGTGGCTGCATAACCTATGTAAAGTGAAGGGAAGTGTATATCACCTTGACTTTACATATATATATGTATATATATATGGCATATATATATATATATATATATATATATATATATGCCATATATATATGCCAAAATACTTATGTACAGAGGGTTCCAAACATGGATACACACTTAAGAAAGGAAAAAGTGTATTAAAATTGTAGTGCTTGATATATACCAATAATGAAAGATGCACTGTGCCTTCTGCAATTAAAGAGGATCTCCAAGTGGTTACTATAGCAGAAACAAGTGTCATACTACACATTGCTACTATAATTCACTTCAACTTCAAAAAGTAATACATAGGTAACATCTCTTAAAATAAGTATACATTTTTGTGCATACATTTTTGGCATACCCAGTATTATATTATTATACATTATTACATTATATGTGTGACATAATAATATATTATTGTATATATTATTATAATATATGATGTGTTGTGATTTCCCTTATGGCTTGCATATGATCAATTTTATAAATTGTGTATAAGCATTTAAAAGGATTTATTATATTCATCTTTGTTATATTTATTATATAGTCTTCTGCAGAACTATGTACATAATGAGATCAAATACTTTAACCATGCTGTTCAGAGTTTCTGCATTTACTGAATTTGTCTTGAGATTTTCTCAGCTACTAAGAAAGTTGTGTTAATCTGCTGTGCTATTACTGTGGGTTTCCTAAACTATCTTTTTAATTGTGTTGTTTTTACTTGCCATATTTTGATGATAGGTATCAGTTCTTACTGATTAAGCAATGCTATGTTTCCTTTTTATATTGAGAAGTGTATCTTATGAAACAAACTTTTAGAACTAGGAATATTGCCTGAAATAGCGTGGTATTTAATATAGAAAAAGTATATTTCTCCTATTTGATAATCTTGAGTATTCATATTGTTGTTGTTGTTAGGTGCTGTTGAGTCATGTTTGACTCATGGTGACCCTCCTAGGGTTTTCAATGGCTTATTGTTTTGGGATTGCCTCAGGAGTGGATTGTCACATCCTTCTCCAATTTTTGTGGTACTGGGAATCGAACTTAGGACCTCAGAGACTGCAGAGAGGCACTCTACCAACTGAGCTAAATCCCAGCCCCTGAGTATTCATAGGTTGTCCTAAATTAGTATTTTTCTTACTTGTATGTTTCAAGGAATATATTTCATATACCTAACATTTAGCAGATATAGTGTCTTTTATATTACAGAGAAAGCGTTTTGTCTAGAATATATTTAACTTGAAATTCTAATCAATGGGGAAACATAATTAAATTTTACATTTTTGCTTATATCAATATCCTTAAGCAGTACTTACATTGCATTAACTATTGTAATTGTGAGTCAACAGCCATAAATATTCCTGAGGGTTAGTAGGGATCCTTACCTACTAACTGTAAAATCAGCATTTTTGGCAGACATATTAAGCACTTTCCAATTATGACTCCAAAAGATAGAGATATTCATTAAACCTATAAATATGAGTTCATATCTCCTCAAGACTTTGCTATATTCAGAGGACAACATTTCTTTCCTTCTTTCCTGTTATATTATCTCCTCTGATTCTTTATCAAATCTTACTAACTCATTCATTCCACATAATTTTCACCAAATGTCATGGTGATTTCTGTCTTTCATCCTATAGGTATATTGTTTAATTTCAGTTTTTCTGTTTATTTGTTGTTCTTTACTTGCTAAGGATGCTAAGAAATACTTTGATTCCCTCTGTTTCCTAGAAGATTTCTAGCTCTAGACATTCCTTTAAGATGGAGAGAACTCTGGAATTATTCTAGTGCCTCTTGATCATTTCATCTTTTTCTGCTGGATATTGTCCTTAAAGTATATAATAAGAATTTGTTCTGAATGGCGTGCAGTTTTTTTCTTTCTGTTGATTCATTACCAAAATTATTGAGCTGAGCATAATTCTGAATACCTGTAATCCCAGCACTTGAGAGGCTCAGGCAGGAGGATCAATGTGAGTTCCAAGCCAGCAGTAGCTACAGAGTGAGACTCTGTCTCCAAATAAACAAACAAATAAATGAATAAATGAATGAAATAATCTTTGTTGTCGTGATTAGGTGTCATTGGTTTGGGTCTGAATCACAGTGACCATATATACAACAGAACAAAACACTTGCCAATTCTGTGCCAGGCACACAGTCTTTTTTAATGTTTAAGCCCATTGTTGCAGGCACTGTGTCAATCCATCTAGTTGAGGGTATTCTTTTTCTCTGTTGACTCACCGCTATCCCCAAAATGATGTCCTTTTCCAGGGATTGGTCCCTTCTGACAGCATGTCCAAAACACATAAGACACAGTCTAGCCATTCTTGCTTCCAAGGAGCACTCTGATTGCACTTCTTCTAGGATAGATCTCTTGTTTCTTTTGGCAGTCCATGGCATATTCAATATTTGTCTCCAGCACTATAATTCAAAAGCATTAATTTTTTTCCTGTTCCCCTTATTTATTGTCCAGCTTTCACAAGCATATGATGTGACTGAAAATACCATACCATGAGTCACGAGCAGTTTCATCTTTAATGTTACATCTTTTCCACACATTAAAGAGATCTTTTGCAACAGATTTCCCCACTGTAATGTCTTTTGATTTCTTGACTGCTACCACCATGAATGTTGATTGTAGAACAAAGTAAACCAAAATTTTGAACAATCTCAATCTTTTCTACATTTATCATGAAGTTGCATACTAACCCAGTTGCAAGGATTTTTGTTTTGTTGATGTTGAGGCACAATCCATACTGAAGGCTATGTTCTTTGATCTTCATCAGTAAATGTTTCAAATCCTCTTCAGTTTCAGCAAGCAAAGTTGTGCCAGCTTTATAACACAAGTTGTCAATGAGTCTTCTTCCAATCCTGGTGCCACATTTCTCTTCATAAAGTCCAGCTTCTTGGATTATATGCTCAGCATAAAGATTTAAGAGGTACAGTGAAAGGATACAGCCCTGACACACACCTTTCCTGACTTTAAACCAGGCAGTTTTGCCTTGCTCTGTTTGAATAACTGCCTCCTAGTCTATGTACAGATTACTCATTGTACAATTAAGTGCTCTGGTATCCCCATTCAATAAAACATAGGTGGACACCGTTCTGATGTTTTCTGTTTTCAGCTATCTGACATAAGCAATGATGTCCCTGATTTCACATCCTCTCCCAAATCTGACTTGATTTTCCAGTAGTTCCCTGTCTATATACTACGGCTGGTGCTTTTGAATGATCTTTAGAAAAATTTTACTTGCGTGTTATATAACTGATACTGTTCCATAATTTCCACATTTGGTTGGATCCCCTTTCATGGGAATAGGCACAAATATGTATCTCTTCCAGTCAGTTGACCAGGTAGTTGTTTTCCAAACTCTTGGCATAAACAAATGAGCATCTTCAGTGCTGCATCTGTTTGTTGGAACATCTCAGTTGGCATTCCATCAGTTCCTGGAGCCTTGAGTTTCTCCAGTTCCTTCAAGGCAGCTTCTACTTCTTCATTCGGTACCGTTTGTTCCTGATCATACACAACCTCTTGAAATGATTGGTCATCTAGTGATTCTTTTTGGTATAATGACTTTGTGTAATCTTTTTATCTTCTCTTCATGTTTTCTGTATGGTTTAATATTTTCCCTGTAGAATTTTTCACTCAAACTTGTCCTACTTTTTTTTATTTTGATGTACTGTTTTAATGTAATAATTAATGCTACTTGAAAACTATACCATAAATCTTATTTTTAGATGTTTACCCAGTTCAAATTGAATGTTATACTCTCCTCCTTGGAGATGTGGTCAGATAAAGACCAAATTTCTACCCATGGGGATGCTGATGATATATTACAAAGATTCATGGCATGGAAGCAGGATTATCTTAACCTATGGCCCCATGACGTAGCACACTTGCTTATGTAAGCACAATGTTCTGCATCTATGGCCACTGGAAGCTTGATTTTTTTTTCTTCAATTCTTCAAGCTTAAGAAAAACAGAGTATGTTCTTCCCTTT
Organism: Pedetes capensis; assembly: GCA_007922755.1. Lineage (NCBI taxonomy): Eukaryota > Metazoa > Chordata > Mammalia > Rodentia > Pedetidae > Pedetes > Pedetes capensis. Next base: position 36,179 of record VMDO01016108.1, on the reverse strand, counting down.
TGGTTTTCTATCTTCAGCTCTTTACACATGTCATTATAATATTTAGTTTTGTCTTCTCAAGATGCCTTTTGAAATCTTCTGTTTAGTTCTCTAAGTTAATCATGTCTTCCTTTTACTTTAGCTGCTTAACGTTCCAGGGCAAGTTTCAAAGTCTCTTTTGATGTGTGTAATTTGGTCTTTTTTTTTCCTTATATTTTTTAATAACTTTTAGCTTTCCTCATGAATGATGCCTTTGATGTCATGCCACAACTCATCTGGTCTTGGATCCTTAGTGAGACACATGGGGGTTCTTTTTGTTGTTCTTAGTGGTGGTTGTTAGGTGTCATCAAATTGAGTCTAACTCACAATGACCCTATGTATCACAGGACCAAACACTCCTCAAAACTGTGCCATGCCCAGTAGTATTGTCAGTGCTTCTCTGCTATTCGTAAGGTTTTCAATGGCTGATTGTTTGGGGATTGCCTTGGGAGTGGGTTACAGCATCCTTCTCCCTTGTTCTTTCTGTTGGTATGGGTTAAATTGTTTGGCAAACCCTATCGTTTTCTTGCTTGTTATCACTGAAATATATTCTCTATGTCAGAATTTGCTATTATTTGCACTTTACAAAAGATCTTAAAAAATGAAATTTATGTTTCAGTATGATTATATGGGATCTGAAATGATGACTGTATCACAGAAAATTGTCCAAACTATAGGACTTGTCAACACTGTAAGTTTTTAGTTTTTCATCTTTTTATTTTATGAAAAAATGAAAATAATTTATATTTTGTTAGGAAAAATTAATGAATTAAAGTTCTCTTATTAGTTTAATACTCAAAATACTCAAACTTTTCCCACTTTTTCTTTATTTTTGAGGTACTATTTTAATGTAATGATTAATGCTACTTGAAAACTATACCATAAATCTTATTTTTAGATGTTTACCCAGTTCAAATTGAATGTTATACTCTCCTCCTTGGAGTTGTGGTCAGATAAAGACCAAATTTCTACCCATGGGGATGCTGATGATATATTACAAAGATTCGTGGCATGGAAGCAGGATTATCTTAACCTACGGCCCCATGACGTAGCACACTTGCTTATGTAAGCACAATGTTCTGCATCAATAGACATGCATAAATAATTTCATTAATTGGTAAATCAATGCATTTTTTGTGCTCTTTGATTTTCTGTAGACTTTTGAAAATGTTAAAATATCTTTTGCTGTAGAGATAATAGTGTAGGTAGAAATATAATAAAGATAAAAACATTAACAATCAATTTTATATTAGTATATATTAGCATATAACTAATGTGAAAATGCTGCATTTCATGAACTTTTATGATATTGACTTTTCTATGCAGTACATATAACTCTGAACTTGTTAATGATATAAAAACTGACACTACTCAGCTAACATTACACAGGGTATGTTAATGTATTTCAAGTCTACTGTTTGACTAAGAGGTATTTGGGTGTGTTTTTTGTTTGTTTGTTTGTTTTTGTTTTTGGTAAAAGTTTTAAGTAAATGTTTCCTTTTGGACAAGTAAGATTTCTTTTCACAGAAATTAAAAATCTTTTCTTTTCAACTTTTAGTGATCAAAACTGAATGCATAATAAAGGAAACTAGGTTGGATTTGAGATAATAAAATCATATCAAATGTGAGTTAGGTGAGGAGGGAAAATTGGTATTAAAATGAATTATAGTTTTCAATAATTTGAATATTTTGTATAATTTCTTAGATATTATCCAGATTAGAACTTTATAGGTTTACAAAGTAATTCTCCTAATTTTATGATATTTAATTTAATTTATGTTTGTAAATTGTTCTGAATAACTATGTTAATAAAAATTCAATACCATAATGGTGTAGTTACAGGAAACATCCTAAATATGTGGGAGCAACATTTTCTGGAACAATATGCAGTAAAAACTATGATGCAGGTATTGCTATGGTATGTAATTTTTATTTTTCTTTATATTACTACTTTGAAAAATTATATTTACATCAGTAAAATATTAATAACAACTTGCTTTTTGGTAGATAGAAGATAGATGATAGATATATCATTGTCTTATAGCAACAAATTTATTAGACTCTAAAAGAATTTATTTAATTATAAATTTTAAGCATAACAAGTATAATAAAAACAGTATTCTCATTCATCAGTGATCATAATATTCACTAAAATCACATCAGGTTTTTAAGTAAATTCTAAGTAAACATTAGATCAAAGGTAACTGGATGTTTCCTTCAAGTTTAGGAAGTTACAAATATCATGCATTAGTGCTTGTCATTTCATGCACACTTTATACTATCTTTGAAAATGTATGTAGCCATGAATAATATGTTTCCTATATTATTGTTCTTTTATATATCACTTTAGAACTATTTTGAGCGATTTCATAAGAGATATATGCATGTTGAGACATGTAACTCTAGTGATATTTTGTGTTTTGAACTTTTAATTTTAACAGGTAATGCTTATGTACATTTATAAATACAGATTGTGTTTAAAAACTAACACAGAAAAAATTAATCAGTCACCTGCATAATCTATACTCTCTTTTTTTTTTTCTCAAAAAAAATTTTTTGCAGAACTTATCTTGCACATGCTAGGCAAATGCTGTACCACTGAGCTGCACCCCCAGCCCCTTTTTATTTTTTATTTTGAGACAGGGTCTTACTAAGTTGCACAGGCTGCCTCTGGGCTTGAACTTGCAATCCTCTTGCCTCTGCCTCTTGGGTTTCTGGAATCATAGTCATTCACCATTGCACTAGCCTTCATAGCTCTTTTTAATCTGTAGGAAATCTTCTCTATGTCTTCATTTCTATTACTAGTATTATGTTTCATTATCTCTCTTCTTGTAGAGTTTAACTAGGGGCAGGTATTTAATTTTGAGTGAATCTCTTCTGCTGTATGACTTTATCCTAGGGATTTATCTTCAGCTGTATATTATACAAGCACAAAACCACATCTCCTTTTCTTACCTTGTATTAAATAAAAGTCCAGCTTTTGGTTCTTACATCTTGCCTCAAAACCTGATGCTACCAAACTAGATATTATTACTTGTGTCCTACTCTGAACCTGCTTTCAAATTCTAACACTGTGGTTTTCAAACAGTTATTACAGGGTACCAGGAAAGGACACACATGAAGTAATTTTTCCATATTGCCTGATCTAGTCTGTTTTTGGTTACATGCGTGCACATACATGCATATGACCCCTTTTTCTTTTAGCTATTTGTTACTTAAATTTTCTTACTATAAATTTCAATTAATTTAGAAAAAGTAGCGATATCCTAAGAATTTTGCTTGTAGTAAAGAATGAACAAAATATCATCAGCTGTTTATCAAAGTTGTTGTTTAGGTGCCATCTAGTCAAATCTGACTCATAGCGTACCACAGTATGAAAAACTGTCTAACCCTGTGCCTTGCACACAATCTTTTTATGTTTGAACCCAATGTTACAGCTACTATGTCTCTTCTCATTGTCAGTGGTGCCACATCAGCAAAAGGAGGACCCAGAGGCTTTATTCCATTCTTGTCAAGATTGACTCTGCTTTGAAGAGGCAACTCTTCCCTAGTTGTCTCTTGAATGCCACCCATTCTGGGGGGCTCATCTTCCAGCATTATATTTGACAGTGCTTTTTTGCTATTCATCGGGTTTTCAATGGCTAATTGTTTCAGGAGGTGGGCTTCTGGGTCCTTCTCCCTAGTCTGTCTTAGTCTGGAACTCAGCTGAAACCTGTTCTCCGGGGGTGGCCATGCTGGTAATCTGAAATACCAGTAGCACAGCTTTCAGCATCACAGCAACATGCAAGCCCCCACAGCACAATAAACTGACAGAGATGTGGGGGTTATCAAAGTTAAATGTTATAAAATATATTGATACTCTGCACTGCTACCAAACATTTTCCAATAATATTCCACTTCCATTCTCTTTGTCCTGGCTCTACCTATAACCTTAGCTTCTGTCCTGTCATTTCTTACTTTCACTCATGTCACAGCCTTTTACTGAGTCTCCATTCAAGCACCCTACCCAAAGTTAATATCTTGGCTTAAATATCAATTCCACAAAAAAAATGTTTTTTACTCCTTTACCTTACTTCTCCATAAAATTTTCTATTGAAGTACTTTATTTTCTTCATAGCACCTTTAGTGCTATGTTTGTATATAGGAAGTTGACTTTGGATACCTGCTTATTGTCTTTCTCCCTTTCTATATGATTATTAGCTCTAGGTATACACAAATTCCATTTATTTTATACATGCCCCTATATTCCCATCATCTATATAGTGCCTGGCATTAATACACTGAAATAACATTTGTTAATTGGAGGCACTGACTAAAGTGAAATAAATGTGTTGACTTTGATTACATTAGAAATTTTATGTGTTCAAAACTGTAGCTTGTACTTACTAAATTTTAAATTAGAGAATGCCATAGTTTGATCACTTTTTATACTGACTCTGTGACTTAGTCACTAAGTTAGGATAGATATACATATTTGTGATATTTGATTGTTGTTTGGTGCCACTGAGTAGGTATCCCACTCATAGTGACCGAACATACAACAGGGGAAACACTATTGTTAGTGCTTCTCTGCTGCTCATAGGGTTTTCAATCTTGGATTGATTTTTGGGAGTGGGTTGCCGGGTCCATCTCCCAAGCCTACAGCACCTGGTGTTCCCAGGCAGTCTCCCATCCAAGTATTAACCAGGCCCAACTCTGATTAGCTTGCGAGATCTGACAGGATTGGATGTCACAGGGCTACAGCTGCAGGCTATTTATGATGTAGTAAATTATTATTATAAAGTATGCTCAACATAAGAAGTATTAAAGTGTAAGGTTTTATACAAGCAGAAACATTTGAAGCTATTATTTACTGCTGCTTTCTTCTTATATGATTGTTTTGTTTAATCATCTTTATTTTAGTATCCAGGTGATATAGGTTTGGAGGAATTTTCAGTTATTATAGCTCAACTGCTTGGCCTTAATATCGGATTAACATATGATGATGTCAATAATTGTTCTTGTCCACGATCTAAATGCATCATGCACCAGGAAGCAGTGTAAGAATTTTTTCATAATTAATTTCACATATACTGCTATGAGGTTGTTTCCAAGATATGATGAATTTTTAAATATTTGATATTGATCTCCACATCACATTTTGAAAGGTACATTATGCTTGAAGAGCTATCACACAAAGTATTTTCTATGTGACTGAAGAGTGTGGAAAGTTCTATGTACTATTACTAAGAAATTTTCACTCAAGAGACTCAGAAAGATCCATTTAAAGTTGATGAAATATATGAAATATTTTCTAAACATAGAATGCTATTTCTGTTTTTGTTGTTATAATCTCTGTTACTCAAGACAAAGTTGCCTACTATCACCCTTAATAATGTAACAGAGTACTGGAGCTAATTTGGCTCATACTTTGAGGAAAAGAAAAAAGGAAGAAGGATCTGAGGAAGGAAGAATATCCTTAATTGGCAGATATTATAATTCTTCACCTAGAAAGATCAACAGAATCAATATATAATTAGGACAATAGTAACATCATCAAAAATTAATTAGGATAAATGAATCTAGAAGAAATAATAGTACATTTATACCAGAACTAAGCAAATGAGATGACTTATACAATTATTAATTTTTCCAGTAAAGATTTATAAATTCAGTGCAATCTCAATCAACATTTTGTATCATTTTAAAAGAAATCCAGTAATTTCTCTGAGAGGTGATGAAGAGGAGGTGGTAAATATAGGTAAACTTTTGAGCAGGGTAAAGTGGAATTAGTGGTCAATGGAGAGATGCTATAGAAGAGAGACACTATATACTCTCGGTAGATGGATAAAACTAATTAGAATATGGGAAAGAAGTCATCAGGTATAAGACCTAAGAGTAAAATCACTGTAGAGGACGGGATCTCTAATGCATAAGCAGAGGGCGTGGGCATATTTGCTAATCATGGCAGGAAGTTCAGACAGTAAATAGGTGGAGAAGTGTGTAGTTTGCCTAATGGAGGTGTAAAGGTGAGGACCATTTCCTCTAATGGGAAGCTGAGAGCAAGGGAGGAAAGATCTTTGGTAGAAGGTGTGAAACATTTGTATTGGAGACTGGAAATGGAACATGGTTTAGGAAATGTGATGTGATTGTCGAGCATTTTGAAAACATACCTAGCAATGATGACAACAAACAATGCAAATTCAAATGGCATACTTGAGTCACTCAATTTTCAGCTTCACAGTTGCATATGCAAAGAAGAGGGAGAGTAGAGGTTTTGCCAAATTAATGTCCATGGGATTCAGAAAGAGGACTGTAATAGAATCTGTCTTCTCCTGAAATAACTAAGTTTCAGTTTATTCCTTTCCCAAATGAGGAAGTTGGGAAATCAATGTATTCTGAAACAATCAGCCTAACCCACAGAAAGTGGATTATTTTATATTTGACTTTTGTCTTATGTCTGTCAAAACTTGTTATTCTTAGGGATCATATATATGATGTATAGTCACCACACATAATGAGTCTCCATCAGCAGCAGACCACACATACAACTGTAACCCCATAAGATGATGTAGCCTAGGGACACTGCAGTCATCTCAATTTGTTTACTTATACTTTACGATATTTGCAAAATGACAAAATTACCTAATGATGCATTTCTTAGAATATATTCATGTTGTTAAGTGACATGTGACTATAATATTTTTTCCATCCATTCACATTAAGTTTGTATTTTAGTCCATTTTTTGTTGCAAATAACACAGGACCACACCATAATGCAGGTCCTTATGTGGCAAGAGACATGAAGTGGATGTGTGTGTCTCTGATCTCTCTTATTTTTCTAATACAGTCACCAGTATTTAGTCGTATTATCTTTATCTTACCTTAACCATCTCCCAGAGGTCCCACTTTTAATAGCATAGTCAGATTAAGTTTTCACCTGCTTAATACATTACAACAGGGGTATAACTACAACTTGATTATCATAGGGTACAACCCATATGCAAACCATAGCACTCTATATGAAGTGCATTTTTTGCAGAGTGTTAAAGTTAAGCAGTATTAAAGTTAAATTATGGTTGATTGAATATCTGCTAAAGTATAAGTTTTTTTGTTTGAGCCATCTTGTGATTCATATGATTTCTGTATTTAGATGTGGTTTTAATAGTAAGGGCTATTTATCTGAGAAATACTATTTTATTTTAGGAGTTCGAGCGGTTTAAAGATTTTTAGCAACTGTAGCATGTATAACTATAGGCATCTCATTTCAAATTTTGAGACTAAATGTCTTCGTAACCATTCAAATTTGCAACCAGTGTATCAAAATCAACCAGTATGTGGTAATGGGATTTTGGAGCCTAATGAGGAATGTGATTGTGGTAATGAAACGGTAAGTGATAAATATTGAAGTTAGCATGCAATTTTTGTGATTCTAATGCATATAAAACTTGTTTATCATGGTATAATTGGGATAATTTACACAATGATGTCAATTTATAACTGAGATATGAGGAGGGTAAAATAAATGAATAACTTTCCCATACCTCTTGGTTTGAGAACACAAATGTGTCATATAGGCTTGGTTTGTGTAACTATTGCACGGTGTACCTGCAGATACATTTGAGTACGTAGACTAAGTGAAGTCCTTTTCAGCCACTACTCAATTCCTAAGTATATGGTCCTGCTCTGTTTTCTATACAAGTTTCTGATAAATTTGATCCAAACTTTTCCCTGTGTAATATGGTGACATAAATTTCTAAACATTATAAATTGTTTTTAAATCCTTCTCAAACATCCCTGTCATCATAAGTTTTGGAATGATCTTTTTTTTTTCCTATTTGCTTATTTCTAAATAGTAATGTGTAATTGATTATAATCCTATCACTTCCACATTTCTGTCAATTTACCATAGTATGGGGGCTTGCATGTTGCTGTGATGCTGAAAGCTATGCTACTGGTATTACAGATACCAGGGGGGCCACCCATGGAAGACAATTTTCAGCTGAGCTACCAGAGTAAGAGACTAAGGAGAAGGACATGACAGCCCACTCCTGAAATAATTAGCCATTGAATTCCTATGATAATCAGAGAAACACTGTCATATATAGTGTCAGAAAATGAGCCCCAGGTTGGAAGGCACTCAAAAGACAACTAGGGCAGAGTTGCCTCCTCAAAGTAGAGTCTATGTTAATGATGGGAATAGAGTAAAGCCATAGGGATCTCCATTTGCTGATATGGCATGACTCAAAATGAAGAGGAACAAATGTAAATATCCACTAATGACTGGAAATGGAATGTACATAGTATGAACTTAGGGAAATTAGAAATCATCAAAAGGTAAATGGAGCACATAAACATCAACATTCTAGGCATCACTGAGCTAAAATGGACTGGCAAGAGTCATCTTGAATGAGATAGTCATATGGTATACTATGCCAGGAGAGACAGATTAAAGAGAAATGGGATTGCATTCATCATCAAAAATAGACATTTTCAGATCAGCCCTGAAGTATAATGCTATCAATGATAGAATAATCTTCATATGTGTACAAGGAAGGCCAATTAATATGACTATTTTTCAAATTTGCACACCCACCACTAAGTCTACAAATGAAAGTAGGGAATATTTTTACCAACTTCTACAATCTGAAATAGATCGAACATGCAATCAGGATATCCTGATAATTACTGTTGACTGCAATGCAAAAGTTAGAAGCAAAGAAGAAGGATCAGGAGTTTGAAAATAAGGCTTTGGTGGTAGAAACCATGATGGAGAGTGCATGATAGAATTTTCTCAAACCAATGACCTTATCATTGCAAATATATTTTTTTCACAAATGTAAACTATATACATGGAATTCACCAAATGAAACATATAGGAATGAAATTTACTACATTTTTGGAAAAAGAGGATGGAAAACCCCAATATCAAAGTTAGAATAAGACCAGGTGCTGATTCATAGCAAATATATTTTTTTCATCAACATAAATGGTGACAGCACACACAGACTTCACCAGATAGAACACACAGGAATCAAACTGAATACATTTGTGGAAAGAAACAATGGAAAAGCTCCATATCAAATGTCAGAAAAAGATCAGGTGCTGACTATAGATCAGACCATCAATTTCTCAGATACAAGTTCAAACTGAAAAAGAAGAATTTTAGAACAAGCATACAAGAGCCAAGGTATGACCTTGAGTATATCATACCTGAGTTCAGAGACCACCTCAAGAACAGGTTTAATGTACTAGACACAAATGATAGAAGACCAGATGTAGCATGCTATCAAAGACATCATTCATGAGGAAAGCCAAAGGTTGTTAAAAAGACAGGAAAAAAACAAAAGACCCAATTACATGTCAAAAGAGACTGAAGCTTGCCCTTAAATGTCAAGCAACTAATGTAAAAGGAAGACATGATAAAGTTAAGGAACTGGAACTAAACTGAACATTTCAAAAGGCAGCTCAGGAAAACAAAACCAAATATTATAATGACATGTGCAACAAGCTGGAGACAGAAAACCAAAAGGGAACAACATGCTCTGTGTTTCTCAAGCTTAAGGACCTGAAGAAAAAAATCAAGGCTTGAGTGGCAATAGTGAAAGATTCTACAGGGAAAATATTAAATGATGCAGGAAACATCAAAAGAAAATGGAAAGAATACACAGAGTCGTTATCCAAAAAAGAATTTGTGTATGACCAACTATTTTATAATGTTGAATATGATGAGGAACCAATAGTATTAAAGAACAAAGTAGAAGCTGCCTTGAAGGAGTTGGCAAAACACAGGGTTCCAGGAATTGATGGAATACCAGTAGAGATGTTTCAATAAACAGATGCAGCAGTGGAGGTGCTAACATGTTTAAGCCAAAAGTTTTGGAAAATAGCTACCTGGCCAACTGACTGGAAGAGATCCATATTTGTGCCTATTCCCAAAAGAGGGAACACAAATGAATGTGGAAACTATCAAACAATATCATTAATATACATACAAACAAAATTTTACTAAAGATCATTCAAAAGCAACTGCAGTAGTATATAGGCAGGGAATTGCCAGAAAATCTAGCTGGATTCAGAAGAGGGCAGGGAACCAGGGATATCATTACTGACGTTAGATATATATTAGTCAAAAGCAGAGAATATCACAGATGTTTATCTATGTTTTATTGACTATACAAAGTCATTAAACTGTGTGAATCATAACAAGTTATGGATAACACTTTGAAGAATGGGTACACCAGAGCACCTAATTTTACTAAAGAAGAATCTGTACATGGATCTGGAGGCAGTTGTTCTAAGAGTACAAAGAAACACTGCCTGATTAAAAGTTGAGAAAAGTGTGCATCAGGGCTGTATACTTTCACCATATCTCTCCAATTTCTATAAGATCCTATAGAGTATTGAAAAGTAAAGATGTCACGTTGAAGATGAAGGTGTGCCTGACTCATGCCATGATATTTTCAGTTGCATCATATGGTTGTGAAACCTGGACATTAAACAAAGGAGACAGGAAAATAATTGATGCTTTTGAATTATGGTGCTGGAGACAATTATTGAATATGCCATGGACTCTCTAAAGGATCAACAGGTTTGTCCTAGAAGAAGTATAACCAGAGTGCTCCTTGTAAGCAAGGATGGCTAGACTGCATCTTATGTATTTTGGATATGTAGTCAGAAGGGACTAATCCCTGGAGAAGGACATCATGTTTGGGAGAGTAGAGGGTCAAAAAAATAGGAAAACCCTACACTAGATAGATTGACACAGTGTTTGCAACAATGAGCTTAAACATAAATAAGTTCATGTGTCTGGCACAGAATAGGGGAGTGTTTTGTTCCACTGTACATAGGGTTGCTATGAGTCAGATGCAACTCTGCTCACCTAACAACAAGGAACTGAAGAAAAAATTCAAACATCAAGGGGCAATAGTGAAGGATTCTATAGGGAAAATATTAAACAATTCAGGAAACATCAAAAGAAAATGGAAGGAATACACAGTTACACACAAAACAAATTGGTGGAGACTATTTCAAAAGGTTGCATTAGATCAGGAACAAAGGGTACTGAAGGAAAAAGTTGAAGCTGCCTTAAAGGAACTGGCAAAATACAAGGCTCCAGGAATTGATGAAATACCAATTGAGATGTTTCAACAAAATATGCAGCATGAGAGGTGCTCTCTTATTTACGTCAAAAGATTTGGAAAAAAAGATACCTGGCCAACTGGAAGAGCTCTATATTTGTTACTATTTCTACGAAAGGGGATCCAACTGAATGTGGAAATTATCAAATGATATCATTAGTATCAATTGGAAATAAAATTTTGCTAAAGGTTATTCAAAAGTGACTGCAGCTGTATATAAACAAGGAACTGCCAGAAAATCAAGCAGGACTCAAAAGAGGGCATGGAAATAGAGACATCATTGCTGATGTCAGATAGGTATTAGCTGAAAGCAGATAATACCAGAAAGAAGTCTATCTATATTTTATTGACTATGCAAAGGGATTTGACTGTGTGGATCATAAAAAATTATAAAAACATTGCAAAGAATGGGAGTGCCCACACACTTAATTGTACTCACGAGGAATCTGTACATGGACCAGGAGGCAGTCATTTGAAAAGAACAAAGAAACATTGCCTTGTTTAAAGTCAAGGAAGGTGTGCAACAGGGTTGTATCCTTTCTTCATGCCTCTATGCTGAGCAAATAAAATGAGAAACTAGACTTTATGAAAGGGAATGTGGCATGAGGATTGGAGGAAGACTCATTAACAACCTGTGTTATGCAGATCACAAATCTCTGCCTGCTGAAAGTGAAAAGGATTTGAAACATTTACTGATGAATATCAAAGAACACAGCCTTCAGTATGGATTGTGCCTCAACATTAGCAAAATAAAAATCCTTACAACTGGGTCAGTATGCAACTTTACAATAAATAGAGAAAAGACTGAGGTTTTCCAAGATTTTGCTTTAGTTGGTTCTGTAATCAACACCCATGGAAGCAGCAGTCAAGAGATCAAAATATTCTTTGCATTGGGAAAAGCTATTCAAAAGATCTCTTTAAAGTATTGAAAAGTAATGATATCACATTGAAGACCAAGGTGCACCTGACTCATGCCATGGAAGTTTTCAGTTATATCATATGGTTGTGAAAACTGGACATTGAATAAGGGAGACAAGAGAAGAGTTGAGTTTTTCAATTTTGGTGCTGTAGGTGAATATCTAATATACCATGGACTGCACAAAGAACCAACAGATCTGTCCTAGAAGAAGTGCAACCAGAGTGCTTGTTGGAAGCAAAGATAGCTAGACTGTGTCTTACATATTTTGGACATGTTTTCTGGAATAACTGTTTGACCCTTCACAGTAAAGGTTGCTGACCCCTGCTCCATGTCAGCTTTCAGGATTGGCAGATTTCATGTAGTGTGCAGGAATAGTAGACTGCACTCTAATGCACATGTAGGAGCTGTTTCTTTCCCCTCCATCCACACTCTCTGCCCACTGCTTTGGGAGTGGGTATCATAGACCTTAAACATGTCCTCCCTCTCACCCCTGAAAGGTGTGGATATGTTATGTAATGTGACAAGGATACTTTGTGAAATAAAGATTTATAGACCTTAACAGGAGGGTACTCTTGGATTTTATCCGGGCACCCCAAATCTAACCACAAAGGACAGTATTCAGCTCCTATGAGAGAGGTAGAACAAGGGGACTCCAAAGACACAAAGAGGGAAAGGGACACAGTGTGATCTTTATGAGCTAGATCTGCAGCAGCCTAAGAAGGAACTCAGTAGTTTCCAGGACAAAAGATCAGCCTATAGCTGACAGCCAGCAAGGAAACAGAAACTTCAGTTCTATAACCATAGAATGGAATCCAGCCAACCATCATAATGATCCTAGAGGGGACACTTCCCAAGAGTCTCCAGTAGAGAACACGGCCAGCTGTCACCTTGGCTTGAGTCTGGAAAGCCTCTAAACAAAGGCTTCAGCTGAGTCTTCTTATCTAAGCTTCTGGACTACTGAAACTGAGAGCAGTAAGTTGCATCATTAGAAACTGCTCCATTGTGGTAATAGGAATCAATAGGATTGCATCAATAGGAAAGGAACACAACTTCCAAATAAATTGCTGTTCCTTTTCTTTGTTCCCGAGTATGTTTCTGGGGGAGCTCAAATGACAATAGCTGGTACCACAAGTTGTCCTAAGAAGCAGCTACTCTGGAAGGATTCTGAAACTGAATCTCTTGCTGTCTAGATACAGAAATGTACTTACTGATAGATTTGGGGCATTTAATAGATGCACTTTAGAAAATCAAGCCCCATATTCCTCTGAACTTCCAAGCTATGGAATGACCCATATGAAAGAGGAGAGCAGCTTCACACTGCATACAGACCAGAGACCTCTTCTGTGACCTCTGTCTCACAAGGTGATGCTTGCTCTTCCAAGGGTCTGCTCCTATCTTGCTTCATTGATTTCAGATCACTAAGTAGAGTCAATTGTAAGGATAGCCCAAGTGAGCAGGTTCTCTCTGGTTATGAAATAAAGAATGATTTTTAAAAATCCATGAGAGATTTCTGGTAAGTATGGACAAGACTGTGGAGAACATGCTAAGGAGTAATGCTAAGGTCGCTGACCCCAAGTTGTTAAAATATAAGCGGAGACAGGGAAGACCTTATTGATAAGGAGATGCTTCTGGTGAATGAGAATTCAAACTTTGGAAAGGAAACCTATGGCCAGTCTTACTGTGTTGCTGAATGAATCCTCAATGGTTGGATGCCTCATCTGGCCTATAACAGATGAGGCAGAGAAGCCAGAATTGCCTTGGCAAAGTTATAAAGAAAGGGTCAAAGTTTCAAGGTAGTGGCCACTTTGGGAGATTGCAAATTTTTGAAAATCTCAGTGGCAGATTTCTTCTACAGACTAGGGATGGTCATTGGAGGTATCATTATGGAGGTATCATTGGATGTATCACTATAGAGCTGTTTTCCCAGATGTCACTAGGATCAATGGACTCCAGAGTGGAAGAAGCCAACCAGCAGCATTTAGCCATATTAGTCAAGGTAGATGTGGTTAACAGGATGGAAAGTGACATCTAGATGGCAGCTAGTCATCTTGACTTGCTTGGATTTATGCCTGTGGCCAAAAGAGATCTAGGTAGTCAGTGATACTGTGTTTGATCTATACAACCAAAAAGTCAGGAAAGGTGAGCACAGGGCTGGTGCCAGCTGCTAAAAATGGAAAATCACAATCTATTGCCAAATTCCAGATCTTATCCAGTTCTCAGAGCTTTATTGGGATAGAAGATGGGATCCTGTAATGCCCCAGAAAGGATGAAAAGTGACGATTTCTCCAAGTATTCCCTGCAAAGAGGCCTACAACCATTTATTACTAGAGTAACTTCATACTGTGGGAGAGGAATACCAAGATCAATGCAAGGAAAGTAGATACAAATCTGTGCTCACACTGTGATCACAGGACCAAAATATCACCATGTTTACAGAAAGGCCAGGCGATTCCTTGAATTCTTACAAAAGTCCCTCTGACATTAGGTCAAATGGATTCATTATCCTAACCTGTTGTCATTTCTCAATCCTTTAGTGAACTTACTTTTAAATTATATACACAAAACAAAACAAACAATATCATCATTGACTACCCAGATGTCTCTTGATAAGTCCATGCAGGTCACAACCACTAGCTGCCTTCTCAACTAATATGGCTAAATGTTGCCACTTGGCTCTCCCATTCTGGAATCCAATGATCTTAGTCACATCAGGGAGACCAGCTCCAATGGTCAACCCTAGTCTGCAGAAGAAGTCTGTCACAGAGACTTTCAACCACATCTGGAGTTAGCAGAGCCTCACATTGGTCCCATAACTTATGCAGTAAGAACAGCAAAGGAAAGGACAAGTGGAAACACCTGAAATTGCCAGCATAGAAATTGAGGAAGACTAATATGTCCTGGATGAAGGAATCAGAAGAGAAGTTAGAATAATTTAACTGGATAAATGTGAAATGAAATAATAAGACTTCACAGAAGTATTGTATATGGAATCTATAGTAACAGTTGTGATATGAGAGGCCCCAAACACCATCATGGTTAGCAGAGATTCTGTCCTCAATTATCTTCTACACAAATGTAGATGCATTGTAAAATAGAGGAGCCACTACTACTAACACTACTAAAGGAAGAAAGAACACATGAATGTGTACTAAATGCATTTTTATACTTCTTTAACTTTATTCACAGCAGGGTTGTTCAGGAAACAAATCATCAATGAGACAATTTAAAAAAGTTTATGACAAATAATTAAATGAGATAATTAAAAAAGTTTCTCCTGGAAACTCACCACTTTTCCCCTAAATATATATCTATGCTAGTAACTTATGAGTTAATTACCCAATATTTTAGCTGATAAATGTTATTGCTCACTGGGGAAATAGCTCGGTGGCAGAACACTTGCCTAGCATGTGCAAGGCCCTGTGTTCAATCCTCAGCACTGGAAAAAAATACAACTGCTAATTTAGATGCTATTTCTTTAGTTCTCACAGTCTTTTGGACATTATAAAATAGTAAATATTTATTGAATATAACATATAATTAATAAATTGAATATTGAATGTTACAATGGAGTTGAGATTAAGAAATAAAAGTTTATAGATGGTTGGACTGGGATAATATTTCCTCTTTTGAAATTTTAGGAATGTCAGTTTAAAAAGTGCTGTGATTATAAAACATGTAAGCTGAAAGGCTCAGTGAAATGTGGTTCTGGATCATGCTGTACATCAAAATGTGAAGTAAGTGGCTGATATGTATGAAAAGGAAATTGAACTTCAATAATAGAAAGCTGTATTAACTGAATCAACATGAGCTTATAAGAAGAATGTAGAAGTAGTTCAGTGAAACAGAATATAGAATACATAAGCAAACACAAGTATCTAAGGAAAATTACTATGAAATAAAGAAGGCATCTCAGATTGCTATTCAATAGTGTTAATGCCACAGAGTTTACCATTTTCTAAATTATCAAAGAGAAGAGACACATTCATTACCATATCAAAAATATTGATGCTTGAATATAACACAAATTCAAATAAATGATAAACGATTAATTATGGGAAAAGTATAACATGAGTAGGAGACAAAAGGTAAAATGTACACAATATGCAAAGAGCTCTCACACATTGGTAAATAAAAGGCAAATCACACACAGTGGAAGCAAGCAAGTTACTAGTATTGGAATGGTTGCATAAGTTACTGTGTATTTTACAAAAGTTAGTAAATGTGAGCTGAAATACATGTCCCAATAACATTATCTCTAGTACAATATATTAAGATGAGAAAGCAATTCCACAATGCAATAATATTTTATGATTTCAATTCTTTTAAATCATCTATATATAAATATTACATCTTTTATGTAAATTTTCTATTGAGGTCTAGTTTAATACAGTCAAATTCTGTTACTGGTGATTTCTATAAAGTCTGTTATAACACACATGTATTCAAGCTTATAACTAGCATCATAATTAAGAGTAGGTGACTCCATCATGCACCCTCTAAGTTCCCTTATGCATTTTTATAGTCAATCCATATCGCCACATGCAGCTCCTGGCAAACACCAATCTATTTTCTCCTTCCATAGTGTCATTTTTACAAAAATATCATAAGGCATTTGAGATTCTTCATATGTGGTTGTTATTGGTTCATTCCTTCTGTGTTGCTGAATAGTATTGAATGTATTACAATGACACACTCTAGTTTATTAATTCATTCCCCAGCTGACGGATATTTGGTTCATTTTTAGTTTTGGATGATAAAGATGTAATCACTTTAAATAATATTTGTAAGCATATTATGTATGAACACAGTGTTTCACTTCCTTTAGCTAGACATTTTGGAATAGGGCTGTTGGATCATATAGTAAACAACTATGGAAGTTTATTGGAAAATGTAAAACTATTTATCAAAGCAAATGTACTACCTGCCACCTATTTATGAGGCTTACTGCTGCATTGTAAATTAAGTGTAAACTTTAAAACTATACAGTATATGGCTTTAAATAAAGTCATATGTTCATTATTCATTTGCCATTTATGCCATTTAAAAACCAATTTACTGGTTGCCTCAGAGTTTAATTGACTGAGAGACTAATTTCATAAACTATACCACTATCTATGTAGTGAATGGATGTTGTAAGAGAACACTCTCATATGCTACAAACACAAAATATATTACTATTATTTTTGCTGTGTCACCTAAATTTTTGATGTTTATAGTCCTTTACCTTTTATAGCAAGTAAAGCAATAAACTTTTTTATAATTTAATACCATTTATTTCATTTCAAGCTCTATTTCCTTTTGCAGAGAGCCATTCAGTGTCGCATGTCTTGTACCTTCTCTTATTATTTCTTGTACCTTAGGTCTGCTGAAAATGAATTCTCTCAGCTATTGTTTGTCTGGGAAAGGCTTTATTTCTAATTTTTTAATTATATATTTCCAGGGCATGGAATTCTAAGTTATTTTTTCTTTCATTACCTATATTTCTTCATTTATTACTTATCTCATTCCCTTTAATATCAATTTAATCAAAGTGGATTAATGTGTGTGTGTGAGCGTGCATGTGTGTGTGAGCGTGCATGTGTGTGTATTCAACATGTATAATCAGTCAGCATTTGGATGTGGTGAACTTCACTGTGGAAGGCAATGGCTAAGCAATTTTTCAGCCATCCAAAAGAATTTACTAGTAACTACTCTTTGGCTGACACCTTTATGCTCTTGGATAATAATAAATGTATTGCTGGTTGTGGCGATTAGTATTGCATACATCATTGTCATGTATTCCTCTAAGCACTTTTTCCTTTAAACCAACTTAACACTATTAAGAATTCTATGAAGATGTGATTATTATCCCACATCTACAAATGTAAAACAGACATTGTGTATCTCACCCACACAAATAAACTAGTGAGAGTCAAAGTGAGGGACCAAAGCCAGGGAGAATGGCACCTGCATCTCTCCTACAACAGAGGGTAGAGGCAGTGGTCCTCTGATGTCAAGGAACAAGCGTGTATAATCTGGGTAGTTTACTGCCAAATGCTGGTGAGTGAGACAGCCTTGCAGTGTAGAATCTGAAGTGGATGGAGCAGTTGCAGACTTGCTGTCAGAAGGGATCCTTGCATATCTTTGAGACAGGTGCTGTTCTCTGGGATTCACAAGGGATAGTGTATGTGATTTTTCCTTTGGGGGACCCTTGGCCTTGACAATTCTGTTACTCTCTTCATTACCCCTTATCTTATTTGATAAAATTTTTCAATAAATAATGGAGAAGAGTCATCCACGGAACAGGATGTTCTTTTTCTTGTTCCTCCTAGTTGGCAGTAGCAGGCACTCCATGCAGAAAGAGTATCGATCAAGAGTGTGATTTCACAGAGTATTGCAACGGGACATCCAGTCATTGTGTTCCTGACACTTATGCATTGAATGGCCATTTGTGCAGGTTGGGAACCGCGTATTGTTACAACGGACGATGTCAAACTACTAATGACCAGTGTGCCGAGGTATTTGGAAAAGGTATGGCTCTTTCTTTCGTATTTCTTTTACCTTAAATTTGAATCACTCTATAGATTATAGTGGGGCTGGGATTTGGCTCAGTGGGTAGAGCACTGCGCTGCAGTCTCTAAGGTCCCGAGTTCAATTCCCAGCACCACAAAAATGGGAGAAGGGCCTGGCAATCCACTCCCAAGGCAATCCTGAAGCACTCAGCCATTGAAAACCCAATGAGGGTCACTATGAGTCGGATACCGACTCGACGGCACCTAACAACAACAACAATAGATTATAGTACATACCACACACTTTAGAAGTAGAAGAACCTGTATCAGAAGCTAAATAGATTAAATTTGAATTAAAGAAGGAAAATTCTTGTAGGGGTACTTGAGATTTTCCAAGAATAATAGTGTATATTCCTTTTTTCATGGTTTGTTTTTTGGGGTTTGGTAGTTAGCTACCTGGGAAAAAAATCCACTGCTTATAGCTTATAATTTATATTATAAAATTGAGTGACAAATCAGTAGATTCTGAAATATTAAAGCCCAGAGTGAATTTCATTCACATATTTCATCACCAAAGAACAACTAGGAGGATGACAGTAGCCACAGGTCAAAATTCATGCTTGTGTTTTCTCTTTAGACAGCTTTAAAGAGTAATTCAAATAGGATGACTGCACATCTGCTTGGTTTTTTAAGTGTACCCCAATATGATTTTGTATTTTAGAAGGATTAAATAATTTGAATACATCAACATTATACAATGAAACATATTCAAATATCATGTTTGGCCAATTGAATAAAGGTAGCATAATCTCCAATTCCAGGTATGTGCCCAGCAATAGGCTAAGGAACATTGTTGTTGTTAAGTGCTGTCAAGTCAGTGTCCAACTCTGTGTACAACAGGCAAAACACTATTGTCAGTGCTTCTTTGCTATTCATAGTGTTTTCAATGGCTGATTGTTTTTTGGGAGTGGACTCCCAACCCTACAGAACCTGGTGTTCCCAGGTGGTTTCCCATCCAAGTACCAAGCAGGCCAGGTGCTGCTTAGCTTCAGAGATCTGATGGGATCAGACACCAAGTGCTATGGCTGCAGGTCTGTGCCAAATGATATGTAATGTGGTCCATGTTGTCTTTCTAAGTATATGAAACTTGCCTTTAGGAACAAGTTTCATATTAGATGACATAACCAAAATTCAATAAGCACTGTATAGGTGTAACATCTTAAGTCACATTGCACGGCTAATTTTTACATGCTGTGTTTTCAGGGTGCTACTTTTCTATGGAATTTTTTGTGTTCTTTAATGCTTATTTTTATTTGAATATTATTATTTGTTATTACCATAGTAACTACATCAGAGTGAGAAAGATAATTTAGGATATACTCTTCCCTTTTTCTTAACTAAAGGTAAAAAAATAGAAAAAATCTTTGACCCAGAATTAAGTTACTTGACATTTGGCATCTTTTTAAGTTCAAGTTGCTGCAGGATATTTAGGGCAGAGTTAACAAATCAAGTGTGTTTCTTCTTCTGATGTCATCACAAAACAGACATTAAAAGTTCAGAAATTTCATCTTTTTTTTTGTTTTAATTTTTGTTATTGCTTTTGTTTTTGTTTTGTTGCTAGCCTTGAACTCATGCTCTTCCTGACTCAGCCTCCCCAGTACTGGGGTTACAGGCATGCATCACCACACCCAACTCTCACTTTTGTTCTTATGTTACCAAAAGACAAGGCTGTTAAGATTGCCTATCATGGGAGACACAAGAGTTAACAAGCAATTGCCTGAAATTTTCATTCTGACTTGAAGTTATTTTAACCTCTGAAAGTAGCTGTAGAAATAAAAGCAGATTCGTCCACCAAAAAATGTGCACCAAGTGCCTGTGTGCTGAGAGCTGACAGTATTCAACAAGAAGAGCACAGCCACATGGTTACCATAGTCAAGGAATCTATGGTCAAGAGACAAGAAATAAAAACACAAAAGACATATAAAACCACAGACTGTGGTAAGTGCCTTTGAAAGAATGAAAGAGTTCTAAAAGAGCGTTCTAAAAGAGTAAGGTGTGGTGGACAAGGTGCACACTGATGGTTGTTGTCAGGTAGCCTCTAACTCTTAGCTCTCTCAGAGTTTACCTCAACTGCACAGATGCCTTATCCAAAGACCTCCTCATCCCTAGGGGAACCCGTATCCAACACTTCACTGAGACGGGGATTTTACTAAAAAGCCTGTTTATTTGGGCCCAATCACACATGTGCCAGCAGGCTACTCATGCTGACAGCTACCTGGGGTGCTATCCAGACCTTTGCTGGGCAGCTTTTCAGCTTCACTCCCCTGCTTCATCCCCCCTCCTCCCTCTCCCTTCCAGATTCTCTGATCCCTGAAACAGTCTTCACATCCCGTGCCATTCAGATGCCAGGCTTCTGAAGGCTCCAATCACTAATAGTTGGTATTTAGAGTGGAGTAAGCCCATCCATTAGATGAACTTTCAGATCAAATTGGTTTTTTACAGGCTGTCTATGAGCACTGCATGACTGAGGAAAGTTGATAATACAGCCTGCCAACAAATTGGAATTTCATGATGGTGGAACAATATTCTAGGGAGAAATGAACTGTCAGCCGAAAACAGTCACTACAAGGATGCAGGGACTTGATGGTTATTACCAAATGCTAATGAACCCAGGGAGAGAGAACCAGAAGATGTGCATTTGAAAGCTAAGTGTGAGCCAAAGGCCTCCTTGCTAACTTACAAAATGACTCTCACAACTAAAAAAAAAAAAAAAAAAAAAAAAAAAAAAAAAAAAAAAAAAAAAAAAAAAAAAAAAAAAAAAAAAAAAAAAAAAAAAAAAAAAAAAAAAAAAAAAAA
>VMDO01016108.1:0-14675 GCA_007922755.1 Pedetes capensis | reverse complement strand
TTTTTTTCAGTGTTAAAGCTCTGACTGGAAAAAGAATAGGACCTGCACTTGGGAGGGGGATAGTTGAAAATATAACCCCCAAATTCTGAGCCTCTAGGTTTCACTAAAATTTCTGAACCTACAAAGTTGTCCAGTCCTATCCCCTCATGCCTCCCTCAATGTAGCATGGCATGTCTTGCAGATAATGCAGAAGATTCTCATAACACAAGTTGTATCTTCCTTAAGATATCCCCGGTACCCCTCTTGGCCACTAGCTGAAAGTGGAGCTATATGGCTCACCACCAGCAAGACAGGAATGTGCTAGATCAGGTTTGTTCAACCTGCAGCCTGTGGGGCCACATATGGTCCAGGATAGCTAATAATGTGGCCCCATAAAATCTTTTAACATCATGTATATTTTAAAGAGTTTTGTTTCTCTGTGATACTCATTATTATATGTATGCACTATCTATATTATATAACTTGCCTGCAGCTGTACCACTGTGCCATCCAATCCCGTCAGATCTCAGAAGCTAAGCAGGGTCAGGCCTGGTTAGTACTTGGGTGGGAAACTGACTGGGAATACCAGGTTCTGTAGGCTTGGAAGAAAGACCCAGAAATCTACTCCCCCCAAAAAAATCAGCCATTGAAAACCCTATGAATAGCAGAGAAGCACTGACAATAGTGCTTCACCTGTGAGTCAGATACTGACTTGACAGCACCTAACAACTACAACATATATAAATTATGTACAGCCCAAGACAGTTCCTCTTTAATACAGCTGAACGATCAGACACCCCCTTAGACTGTTAAGGCAGAGAGGAAACCATCCCCCAATAGAGACACAGGTCCTCACCAGCAGCTCCTATCAGAGTCAGTGAAGTACACCTGAGAGGAAATTCTGAGAGTGCTTGGTCATGGTAAGAGGCCATGAGATATGATAATGGAACACTTACTAGTTTGAAAGCACTTTCCCAAGATGTAGGAATCTGCTTCCTGGCAAAGATCCTACAGGATAGTAAAAAGTTTCTAACTCCGATGTCCCCAGAGCACGAAGGCCACTCTAAGTAAAGTTTGAATGATGGAACCCCCATAGCAGATAGCAGAGGAAAGGGTCAGAGAGGTGGAGCTACTGTGCCAGTTGCACAGTGTACCTGCGGCCAAGTCCACAGGGAATAATGGCATGAGAGGGACATCAGAGGCACCACAGGCTTCAGACAGGGCTTCCTGTGTACTCCTGGGCTGATGATAGGAGATGTTATTGCAGAAGTAATCTTGCTGACAGCAACAGGCAGGACAAGATCTTGAAAAACTCAAGGCCTTGGTAGCAGTGCTTAAGTGCCAGAAATGAGACAGATGAAATTATTGTAATAAATAGTAAAGATGGAGTAGCAGACATAAGTACTTTACCTACAGAGGGACTGTTGTTGTTGTGAGTAGAGTCGGACTCATAGAGACTCTGTATAGCGGAAGAAAACACTCCCCGATTCTGTGCCAGGAACATGATCTTATTTATGTTTAAGCCCATTTTTCCAGACACTGTGTCAATCCACCAGGTGGAGGGTTTTCCTTTTTTTTATTGACCTGTCACTCTCCCAAACATGATATCTTTCTCCAAGGATTTGTCCCTCCTTGACTACATGTCCAAAATACATAAGATGCAGTCTAGCCATCATTGCTTCCAAGGAACACTCTGGTTGCACTTCTTCTAGGATAAACTTGTGGGTTCTTTTGACAGTCCATGACATATTCAATAATTGTCTCCAGTACCATAATTCAAAAGCATCAGTTCTTCTCCTGTCTCCCCTGTTCAATGTCCAGGTTTCACAACCATATGATGCAACTGAAAATACCATGGCATGAGTCAGGCGCACCTTCATCTTCAATGTGACCTCTTTACTTTTCAATACTCTAAAGAGATCTTTGCCATGATTCCCCAGAGCAATGTGTCTTTTTATTTTTGGCTGCTGCTTCCATGGGTGTGGATTATAGAGCCAAGCAAAGCAAAATCTTGGACAACCTCAATCTTTTCTCCATTTAATGTGAAGTTGCACACTGACCCACTTGCAAGGATTTTTGTTTGTTGATGTTTAGTTGCAAACCATACCAAAGGCTATGTTCTTTGATCTCCATCAGTAATTGTTTTAAATCTGCTTCACTTTCAGCAAGCAGAGTTGTGTCATCTGCATAACTCAGGTTGTTCATGAGTCTTCCTCCAATCTTTATGCAGCATTCTTCCTCCTAAAGACCTACACCTTTCTCAATTGTAATCCAGGGAGTGTTTCTCTGTTCTATTCAAACAACTGCCTCGCAGTTCATGTACAGATTCCTCATGAGTACAATTAGGTATTCCCAGTTTTCAAAGTATTATCCATAACTTTTTATGATCCACGCAGTCAAATGCCTTTGCATAGTCAATAAAACATAAATAGACATCATTCTGATATTCTCTGCTTTTGGCTAATATCCACCTGACAACAGTAATGATGTCCCTGGTTCCCTGCCCTGTTCTGAATCCAGCTACTGCAGTTGCTTTTGAATGATCTTTAGTAAAATTTTGCTTGTGTGTGATATTAATGATATTGTCCAATAGTTTCCACATTCACTTGGATCTCCTGTTTTGGGAATAGGCACAAATATGGATCTCTTTCAGTCAGTTGGCCAAGTAGCTGCTTTCCAAATCTCTTGGCCTACACATGTTAGCACCTCCACTGCTGCATCTGTTTGTTGAAACATCTCTATTGGTATCCCATCAATTCCTGGACCCTTGTGTTTCACCAATTCCTTCAAGGCAGGTTCCACTTTATCCTTCAGTACCATTGGTTGCTCTTCATATGCAACCTCTTGAAATGATTGGTTATCTACCAATTTTTTTGGATAATGACTCTGTGTATTCCTTCCATTTTCTTTTGATGTTTCCTGCATCATTTAATATCTTCCCTGTAGAATTTTTCACTATTGCCACTTGAGGCTTGAATTTTTTCTTCACTTCCTTAAGCTTGAGAAACACAGAGCATGTTCTTCCCTCTTGGTTTTCTGCCTCCAGCTCCTTACACATGCCATTATAGTATTTGTTTTTGTCTTCTCGAGCTGCCTTCTGAAATCTTCTGTTTAGTTCCTTAACTTCATCATGTTTTCCTTTGACTTTAGCTGCTTGACGTTCATGGGCAAGTTCCAGAGTCTCTTTTGACATGTAAGTTGATCTTTTCTATTATTACTGTCTTTTTAATAACCTTTTGCTTTCTTCATGAATGATATCTTTTATGTCATGCCACAACTCATCTGGTCTCCTATCATTTGTATGTAATACATTAAATCTGTTCTTGAGGTGGTCTCTGAACTCAGGTGGGATATACTCAAGGTCATACTTTGGCTCTCATACACTTGTTCTAATTTTCCTCAGTTTCAGTTTGAAATTGCATATGAGAAGTTTATGGTCTGATCCACAATCAGCCCCTGATTTTGTTCTGACATTTGATATGGAGCTTTTCCATTGTCTCTTTCCATGAGTATAGTTGATTTTGTTCCTGTATGTTCCATCTGGTGAAGTCCATGTGTATAGTTACTGTTTATGTTGGTGAAAAAATGTATTTGCAATGAAAAGGTCATTGGTCTGACAAAATCCTATCATTGATTTCCAGCATTGTTTCTGTCACCAAGACCATATTTTCTAACTACTGAGCCTTCTTTGTTTCTAATCTTTGCATTCTAATCACCAGTAATTATCAGTATGTCCTGATTGCATGTTTGATCTGTTTCAGATTGCAGAAGGTGGTAGAAGTCTTCCTTTTCTTCACTTGTGGCATGAGTGGTGAGTGCATTAATTTGAATAATAATCCTATTAACTGGCTTTCCTTATAGGTGTATTTCAGGACAGATCTTGAGATGTTTCTTTTGATGATGAAAGCAACCTCATTTCTCTTTAGTTTGTCATTCCCAGCATAGTATACCATATGATTATCTGACTCTGTATGGCCCATTCTGGTCCATTTTAGCTCACTGATGCCTAGAGTGTCAATGTTCATGTGCTCCATTTCTCTTTTAATGATTTCTAATTTTCTTAGATTCATGCTATGTAATTTCCATGTCCCAATTATTAATGGATGTTTGCAGTTGTTTCTCCTTATATTGAGTCATGCCTCATCAGCAAATGGAGGTCCCTGGGGCTTTACTCCATTTCCGTCATTAAGATAGACTCTACTTTGGAGAGGCAAGTCTTCTCCAGTAGTCTTCTGAGTGTCTTACAACATGGGTAGCTCATTTTCCAGCACTATATCTAACAATGTTTCTTTACTAGTCATAGAGTTTTCAATGGCTAGTTGTTTCCGTAGTGGTTCACCAGGTCCTCCTCTCTGGTCTGTCATAGTCTGGAAGCTCAGCTGAAACCTGTCCACCATGAGTGACCCTTCTGGTATGTGAGATACTGGTAGCATAGCTTTTAGCTTCATTGCAATGTGCGAGCTCTCAAAGTGTGGCTAACTGACAGATGTGTGAGGGACAGTGGGACTGGAAGGCATTAATACCTGCCTATTGTGCCATCAAAGGAAATAAATAATAAATAACCAGGAGAGTGAATGGAATTCACTAAATGTCTTAGTCTCACTTCTAAGTTCTGAATCAAAACCATTTTTATTTTAGAACCAGAAGTTATTTATTTAAGGGGATGCTAAAGTCTTAGAAGAGAAACCCCATTGTACCTTGGTAAATATTCATGTTTAACAATTCTTCCAGCATGGCCCCAAATGGACCTACAATCATTCCACAAATTATCTGGTCACTGAGGAAAAGGAAATATTCAGGCGTTTTGAAAACTGCTGGATACAGAGTCTGAATGGTCAATATAGATGTGGAGATCCCAGAGAATGTAACACTGATCCACTCCATTGATGATTACATATCATCAGGCTAAATAAACAAAGCGTAGCTAGCAGGCTGGAAGGACTAGGTAAAACGCATAGGCCACAGAAGGCAGGATGGAGGCTTCATAAATATTCAGGGAACTTTTACCACAGTAGAATTTCTAGGAATAGGGGGTCAGTAATGTGATCCCTATGAAAAAGTAAAGGATTACGTTAGACTTCTGACCTTTGGGTGATAAATCACAGCAGAACCAATAATATTAGAAATGTTAGGTTATGAGAAAAAGTGCTGTGTAGGGCCTATAGCAAATATGTTGGAGAAAATGACAGCGCATCTCCTGGTGTTTCCTAGAAAAGGAAAATACTTCAAGAGACAAAGAAACATGGGTAACATAAAAAAGTTGTATTACAGGCCTGTGGGGTAACCACAAGGAAACAGATCCTCTCTTCCCCTCCTCTTTTTCTTCTAAGATTATATAGTTTATGGCAGGATGAAGGTTGCCATATCTCATTTGGGCTGACTACACATGTACAGCCCACGTGACCATCTGCGGGTGGGTAGCCTAAGATAGTTGTCATGATTATATAGGACAAGGACAGGCAGGAAGGAGCTACTGACTGGGTTAGACAAGCAGTGAGGGATGTAGGAATGTGAGATAATTTTAATAGCAGAATTCATAGCTAGGAACGTCAAACTCCAACAATTGCAGTCTAACTGAAATATGTGTTAGTTTTGACAAAGAGACTTTTTACAAACTTTTTGATTTTCATTTTTTCCTCTCTGCCACACTAGTGCACTAGAGCAAGGGCCCCACCAGAACTGGAGAAGTATACCCCTTTAAGAAAACAATTCTGGATGTGCCACTCAGCACTGTAGTGATGGAAAATTTGAATTGGGACCAAATGATGATCATGTGTTCAGATCAGTGCATCACAAGCTCAGTTATATCAGATCCACCAAGTTGTATGGTTAGAGAGATGGAAATCACTCATCTGGATTCAAGTAAATACAAAAGGAGCACAGAAGAAAAATCCATGAGCGGGAAATCCAGAATAATGTGCCTACTCCCTGATGACAGCTGCACTTCTCTTGTCTCACATCTGTGGATATGAGGGATTTCATTGCAACTGGTTGACTTGAACCCAGGCTCACTTTTTCCTCAGATGAGCTGGCTAAGGAACCGATTATATGGCAAAAAACTTTCTGCAGAATGAGATATGGCCAGTGGTTAGACTATGGATATTTTCATGGACAGAGACAGAGGGCACAGCAGCTTGGTAGGGAACCTGGAGATGGAAAGAGCAGAAAGGGGTAAAAGTCCTGGGGTAGAAATATGTGGATAGACACATGAAGTGAGAAAGAAACATGAAGCTCTTTGTATTATACATCTATCAGGTTAGCGTCCATGCAAGAGCATGTACCATGGAAAGACACAAAACAGCCAAGGCGATGTTCTGACTTGACCAGTTGATTTCAGGCAGCAAACATCATTATACACATCAATGCCTGAAGGACAAGCGGGTGTTGGAATTTCCCTATTTCCTTTCCTCCCTGCTTTTGAAATTGCAGATTCTTTCCTGAGTTTAGCCTCTCTCTTTTTCAGTATTTGCCCAATCTGGTTAAATGCAGCCAAGAGTAACTTTGCCTAAGGCAATACATTCATGAGGGCCATTGTTTTTAGATGATTGAGAAGAAAGATTCTCCAAGTATTTCCACCCCCCAGAACTTGCACAATTCACTTTTTACCCTCTCATGATAGTTTTTTCACCACCTGTTGCAGGGCTCCAATGCCAATGCCCCGTGTATTAAGTGTATCTGATAGCATTGCTCTATTTCTGGTTTCCATTCCAGTGTATAATGAAATGGAAATAACTTCCAGGTCTCCAAGATGTCCACATCTAATGTTGTTGCTGTTGTTGTTAGGTGCCATGGAGTCTAATCTAATGTAGGTAATTCAATGTTCCATATCACCTTGACTATGATGCCCTGCCTGAGAGGTGAGCCTCTATTTAACGTATGGCTGATCTCCAATCAGAGAAAAAGAAAACTACAAAGGATGTAGTAGTAACATTTCTGCCAATAAGTGACATGCTTTAAATTTCTCATCCACTGATAAGAGCAATTTTAAGGTAAGCCTGATGCCCATTGGGTTAGGAAGAGGTCACACCAACAGGGAGAGAGAGATAATTGTTTTTAAAATGATATAACTTAATAGGATATGGTGGTGCACTCAGGAAGCTGAAGCATGAGGATCTTGATCTAGAGGTCAGAGGCTGACTGCACATCTTAGCGAGATCCTGTCTCAAAACAACAAAAAGTAAAATAAATCATTTAATTTAGTGTAATCTGTATGATCCCATTTCATTTTGTGTTGGATAAGATTGTTTCTTTCTAGTGGCATTGAAAGGATGCACATGGACACTGAAGCATAATCAAATACATGATTATTTTAAGATAAAAGTTTTACTAGTCCATTACTAACAAACGTTTAATTTGGATTGTTGTTAGGTGCGTGGATTCGGTATCTGACTCATAGCAATGTACAACAGGCAAAACAGTATTGTTAGTGCTTCTCTGCTATTGATAGGGTCTTCAGTAGCTGATTATTTTTTGGGAATAGGTTGCTGAGTCCTTCTCCCAAGCCTACAGTGCCTGGTGTTCCCAGGTGTTCCCAGTCCAATCCAAGAACTAATCAGGCCCTACCTTGTTTAGTGTCCTACATCTGCCACAGTGGTACAGCTGCAGGCAATTTGGATTAGGAACAATAACTCAATTGACATGTTTGCATTTTAAGGTGCTCAAGGCGCTCCATATGCCTGTTATAAAGAAATTAATACTTCACCTGAGAGATTTGGAAACTGTGGTTTTAAAGATTCGCAGCCTTTACCTTGTGAGCAGAGGTACGTATATAGAAAATGATTCTTTGAGTTATAAAAATTATATACTTCTTGCCAAGAGATACTAAATAACAATGAACAGTAAATTGTATGACAGGACAGTATATTCAAATGCCTGCAGATGTATCTGTCTTCTATGCAATTCAGTTTTCTTTTTCCTTATTTTTCTTTGACACCATTGTAAGAACAAGACAGGATATAAAGAAGGCTGATGTTTATTACCACAGGGAGGAAATAGCCATAAACTGCCAAAAGTCAGGATTCCTGCTTTGTATTGAGAATTAAAATTGTATTAAAGCTATCAATAGCAATAGTCCTAAATCGAGTGCTTTGATTTTTAAGACATAGAATTGTTGACAGGAAGAAAATTTTCATGTTACTTTGTTGCTTGTTTTGTAAAACTGATAAGTAAATCTTATAAGACATTTCAGTAGCTCAGTTCGGACTGTTGGCACATATTTTTACTGTAAAACCTGTAAAAACATATAACTAAATGATACGTGAATCTAATAAAAGGAAGTACCTACCTTGTAACAAGTGCTTCCTGAGTTTCTTTTGGGTATTAGAAATAAAAGAAACACACACACACACACACACACACACACACACACACACACACCCCTTGTCTTTCAAGAGACAAGGTTTAAATGTATTGGAAAAAATGTGTATGTTGGAAGAAATTTAGAACCCAAACCAAGCCTCCGCATAGTACAGAAGCATCCTGTCAAGAGATAATAATAAGAATCATAGGCACGATCAAAAGGGACCAGACACATAATGAAAAGATGCAGAAAAAGTTAATGCAATTGACCCACTCTCAGCAAATGTTAGGTGACAATTCCCAAACTGGCCAAACTATATCAAAATGAGTGCAAGTGATGAATTCTCCTCAAGTATATGATCAAGACAGATGGAGGATATAAAGCAAAGCTGAACTCGGATAGAAAATGAAGTCATGTCTGTACATCTGAGTTCAGGATGTGTATTTCAATTCAGCTACAATGCAATCAATCCAGTTGCATTTAGTTGTTCATGTTGTTGTTGTTGTTAGGTACCATCGAGTGGGTATCCAACTCATAGCGACCCTACGTACAACAGGCAAAACACTTTGTCAGTGCATCTCTGCTGTTCATAGGGTTTTCAGTAGCAGATGGATTTTTGGGAGTGGGTTGCTGGGTCCCTCTCCCAAGCCTACAGCACCTGGTGTTCCCAGCACTCTCCCATCCAACTGCTAACAAGGCTCGACCCTGCTTAGCTTCCAAGATCTGACAGGATCAGATGCCACAGTGCTACAGCTGCAGGCAGTTGTTCATAAGATGTGTTTTACTCTTATGACATCATAAACACGTTTTGATTTTAGTGTTTTCCTGTCCGTATACCATCAATAAACAATTAGGTTACCATCTATGCAATACTTAATGGGAAGCTGGATCATGAAAAAGTAAAATGATAAGGAATTTTCTGGTTTCCTTTTCCAGGGATGTTCTCTGTGGAAGGTTAGTTTGTGTTTGGCCACATAAAAATACTTACACACGTACTGTTCAATCTGCAATTTATTCATACATTCATGATCATATATGTCTGTTCATGATTCCTGGTTCCTTTGTGAGAACTGATGGAAGAGATGATGGTTATGTGGCAGATGGCACTGTGTGTGG
Organism: Pedetes capensis; assembly: GCA_007922755.1. NCBI lineage: Eukaryota > Metazoa > Chordata > Mammalia > Rodentia > Pedetidae > Pedetes > Pedetes capensis. The sequence goes on along the minus strand of VMDO01016108.1, from coordinate 5,281 downwards.
ACCACAAATGGTAAGGAAGTGTGATAATTTGTATTTAATCTCCTAAATTTTATTATCACATACCATATTCTGTGATGACTATCACAATTTGAACCTGGTGCTTGTGTTTATTTACATATGATGTTCAAAATATAATTAAAATAACCCTCAGTTATCTAATAACATTGCTTTTTAGATTAACTTCCTGTCAGTCCTTATGTAAAAAAGTACATATGTGTTTTAATATGTCTCCACTAACTGCCAGATAATTTTCTTTAGATCTTTCTTTCTTCTTTCTTTCTTCATTTCTCTCTCTCTCTCTCTCTCTCTCTCTCTCTCTTTCTCTCTTTCTCTCTCTCTTCTTTTCTTTCTCTTTCTCCAGTGCTAGGGGTCAAACCCAAGGCCTCACACATACTAGGCAGGTATGCTACCAATGAGTGACATCCCCATCCTTCTAATAGCTTTAAATAATAAAGTTTTAATTATGAGTTTTCATTTTGCCTTGCTTCACTAAGACCCATCATTGACCTATCATATATCTTAAATCATCATCTGCTTATGTATCTGATCAAAATGTAAGTATTAGAAGTTTGGAAGAACTAAACAAGTAAAGTTGTGCTGGGAGAGGTTTGCTACCATGTGTATATGAGTTCAGGTACACACACACACACACACACACACACACACACACACACACACACACACACACTTTTATCCACATAGCCATACCATAAAGAAAAGGACAAAATGCTGGGCATGGTGGTGCATACCTGTAATCCCAGCACTTGGGAGGCTGAGGCAGGACTATCATGACTTTGAGGCCATCTTGGGATATAAAGAGAGATCCTGTCTCAAAACAAGAAAATATAAAATAAAGGAAAGAAATGGACAAAAGAGGCTCAGAAGGTCAGTCAGTCTGGAAGTATGAGGACGAAACACAATAAGATATTTCAGATTTAAAGCAGCAATTAGAAATCAGCTTCCTGCAGTGTTGTTAATCAACACTTAATTGCTGAATAAATACAAAGCAAAACAAAACCTGGAAATGGTTGGATCAAATGGCCAATCCTTAAATCTCAGCTCAGCAATCCTACTTCCTTGAGAAGCTTAGCTGTCATGGTGGCCTGCAAAATGGCTCCCAATGATCCCACTTCCTGGTGCTCACCACTTTGTGTGATCTGCTCTCTTCATCTGCGGACTACATCTAATTATTTGCTTCTAACAAATTTAATAAGGCTAAAGTTATGGGATGTTGCAAGGGTAGAGTTTGACAGGTCAGTGTTTATGTTTTGCATGGGCTCTTTCTTGCCTTCTCAGATGCTTGCTTTGCTGAAGCAAGCTGCCCTCCTGGAAAGCCCACCAGGAAAACAACAAGAAGCAGAGACAGAGTTTATAACAACTGGCAGCCCAGGTAAAACCTCCAAAGTTCTGGAGCAGGAAAGCCAATGAGAATCTAAGGCCATCAATCAAACAGCCCAAGAGAAACTGAATTCCACCAAAAACCATATGAGCAAGTGTTGAAGAGGATCTCTCAGATCAGACCTTCAGATGAGACAACAGCTCCAGAGGACACTGTGTTTGTAACTTTGTAAAGAGAGAGTGAGGCTGGGAACCCAGCAAGATGTGCTGAGTCCTGACCCACAGACACTGTGAAACAATAAGTGTGTGTTTTTAAATACCATTAACTTTAGAGGGATATTTGTTATGCAGCAATAAGCAATGCTGATTTTAATATGTGAGGTATGTTGCTACTATAACAAGACCTAAAACTGTGGGAGGGAAATGTAGAACCTGGAAGTGAGTGGAGACTAGGAACACTTGGAAGTCCCTGACAGAGGAAACTCAAGTTTCCTGGGACAAAATATGAGTGTGACTCTGGACTTTGAGGACCTCATTAGCTAGAGGTGAAGAGGCAGTGAAAAATATGTTAATTGGTATTGGAGGTAGAAGAGTCCTTTTGATTCAGTGGCACAAAGCTAAGCACATTATCTTCTGCAGGAGGTGGAAAGTAGACTATGTATGTAATGAATTCCTTAGATGGCTCCTACTTTCTTCTTGCTGCTGAAAATAAAGTGTTTTTTATGTTTTTGAAGGTAATTAGTCTCTCCAGGCAGCAAAAGATGCTGGAATTGAAGAAATAGACTCAAAGTACTATCAGGAAAATGTGGCCTAGAGATGAGCTCAAAAAGATCAAAGGATCAGAGTGTATTTAATTACTCAAGCTTCTGCTTAAAGTCAGCATGTACCCCATAGGTTCTTTACTTTGGACAAAATAAAAGATAAGTCCTCTCAGCCGGGCATGGTGGTGCATACCTGTAATCCCAGAAACTCTAGAGGTGACGGCAGGAGGATCACAAGTTCCAGACCAGAGGCAGTCTGCATAATTTAGTGAGACCTTGTCTCAAAAAGTTAAAAAAATGGGTTGGGCATGCAGCTCAGTGGTACAGCACTTGCAAAGCATGCAAATGTGAGTCCCTGGGTTCAACCCCCAGTACTGCAAATGATGATGATGATGATGATGATGATGATGATGATGATAATAAATGAAAATTTAATTCATACATATTCAAAGTGATTGCTGATGGGTAAATAGTATTCTTTGTGTGTTTTTATGAGATTTTGCTATGTCATCGTTATATAAACCATCTTGTAATAAAATAAAAGTTTTTAAACCAGATAATAAGTTTGATCACATTAAAAAATACATCTTTATATACCTCCACTCTCTACACATTTTGTTTTTGATATGAAAACCTCTGAATGTATTTTTATATTACTAGTTAGTGTGCTTTTCTTTCAGCATGAAGAAATGTGTTCTTTTGCTATGTCTTTGTGTTCTTTTATTATGTCTTCTTGGCTTTTTGTGTTTGTGGTTGTCTTATATTGATGCCTATGCACTTGAAGAAGCAGGAACTTATTCTAATATTTTTATACTGGCTTTGTCTGGGAAAGCCCTTAACCAGTTAGCTTGACCCACAATTCTGGGCAGGCCAGCTCTCACAGCCTAGCGTTTGGCTTTCTTGTATCCTCAGGCAGGCTAGCCTATTGCCTGGTTCCACAAGGTGGTGGATCTGTTGCTTGGGTCTGTAGGGATTAGCCTGGAGTCTACAGCCTGTCCATGGAGCCTTATCTAGACCCTGGCTCGACAGGGGTTGATTTAGGCAGAGGTGAGCTTTTGACCTGAGTCTGCAGGGGTTTACTAGATGCTCCAGTGGGTCTGGCCTCTGGTTCCATGAGTGTAAGATTTATACCTCTGTCCATAGGGGCTGGCCTGCTACTAAATAAGCCTGCAACCTGAGTCCACAGGACCATGAATGGGTCCTGAGTCACAGAGGGGTGAACTAAAGTCTAAGTCTGCAGGGGTAGACTTGGATCCTTAGTTCATAGGGTAGGGCTTGACAATGTAGTATACTGGAGTGTGCCTAAACCCTGCCTACAAAAATGGACTGGCATACACAACTTATAACTTATTTTTTGGTTGCATGTTAATTTTGAAGAAATAATTATGAAAAGCTAGTTTTAATTTTTGTTTGATAACTTCGTTTTGTGAGTTACTTAATTCACACTGTATGCTGATATTTTTGCAAAAAAAGAAAATAAGCTACAAACCCAAATAACATAGAAAAAGGTGAGGCAAAAAAATAAAATCACATACCCCAATAACTCCTTGTCATTGGATTACCCTCTTTGATTTAATAATTTTTACAATGGATAAAGGAAATTAAAATATTTATGTTGCCTGATTATTTTGATAAATAATGTGATAAAGATTCACAATAATTTATGAATTATATTTGAAACCTGAACAAAATTAATTCTGTTCCAATTTTCAGTGGGACAATTTGTTGACCTTAGCTAAGCAACTATTCATATCAAGTATTTCCATAAGATAGAAAAGCATTGGTCCTAATTTCAAATCAATCTTAACTGTGGCTGTCAAAATCAAAACTCTATGTAATCTTTACATAACTCATGCCAAGGAAAATACTCTTAGATTTTCTTTCTCCAAATTATCACTGCTGAGATTTTTATATTAGAATGCCAGAATATTTGTGCCAGAATCAGAGTAATATTAGTAAGCAATTCTTCATCTAGTGCATCTCTTATGCATATGTAAAAGTCATTAATGTCTTTTTCTTATTTTACACAAAATTTATGAGTGATTTTGAATTACTTTATGTTTAATTTTAGTACTGTATAAATAAAACCTGCAGAGAAGTTCATTCAATGGGATATATCTGTAATGCCACCAAAAAATGCAAAGGAAATGGGGTATGTAACTTTTTCTTTAATAATTGTAAATTGCATGTTACTGCAGTGAGTAATTCAAAGCAAACATCCTGTATGGGATAACGGATAGTCTATGTTACTTTTAAAGTGAGTTTGTCTATGTCAACTGATTAATATAACGAAAATAAAATGAGATAATCTAACACTGTTAAGTGAATTATACTAGATGTGTATTGAATTTATCCTAAACACCCACAACTTGTGAATTAATATGTTTAAATAAAAAAACATTCACTTCTTAAACACAAATTAATGCATGTTTTACTTTGATAATACATTTTGTTTACTCTTACACACTTAATAATGAAAATGTGTGGCTATATATTTTGCAGAGACTATACTTTAAAACCCTGCAGGCATACCACTGTGGTGCCCAATCCTGTCAGTTCTCAGAAGCTAACCACAGTTGGGCCTGGTTAGTACTTGGTTAGGAGAACGCCTGGGAATACCAGGTGCTGTAGGCTTGGGAGAAGGACCTGGCAACCTACTCCCAAAAAACAATCAGCCATTGAAAACCCTATAAGTAGCAGAGAAAGCAGAGAAGCACTGATAAAAGTGTTTTGCCTGTTTTACATAGGGTCACTGTGAGGCAGACACCAAATCAATGGCACCTAACAAAAATACTACTTTAAAAACACACTAAAATGTTAGGATTTTAAAATAATGTACCTATAGAGAGGTTTCAAATAGAAAATACAATCTCAGGCCAAAATTGTTTTTATTTGGTTCCCAGTTGTTTATGTATTTTAATAGGGTAATATCAATTTCCTCTTGATGATGCATTTTCATTTTTTGAAATTTAAAATTTTGGGCTCTTTGTTTTATTATTTTCCTACAGTAAATCAGTCAGCAATTGATTATTATATATTATATAGTCAACAATAAAGGAAGTAACTCAAATGCATCAAAATTTATTAGTATTAGATTTTATACTTTTTTAATTAGTTAGATTCAGAAGATAAAAAATACTATCACATTGTTATTATCTACGATGGGCTGTTAGCAAAGAAAA
>VMDO01016107.1:18459-48986 GCA_007922755.1 Pedetes capensis | reverse complement strand
CCAGAGGTGAGTTTTTGTTGCTGCTGTTGTTGTTGTTGTTATATACTTGGGGGCTGAACCTAGGGCCTCAAACATACTTTGCAAGTGCTCTATCATCGGGCTCTACCCCTAACCCCTTTTTTTATTTTTTATCTTGAGACAGGGTCTTGCTAAGTTACTCAGGCTGCCTCTGGCCTTCAACTTGTAATCTTCCTGCCTCAGCCTCCCAAATTGCTGGGATTACAGGCATGAGCTATCATACTGGCTTGGGACACAGAACTTTTAACTCCAATGGACAACTTCAGCTAAAGAGAAGGCAGGAAGCCCACTGATGAACTACCTAACCTTAGCTCGAAATTGGAGAGGACCAAAAATGAGGCCAAGCTGAGAAGTGAAACTACCATCTGCACAAAGGCACAGAAGAACATTTCTGTCCTCTGCTCTCCACTGCTAGAAGGAGGGCATAGATTGAATACCTTTTCCTTTTTTTGTTAATTTTCCAAATATGGCCAAGAAAGAAAAGGATTATATATAATGCCTATGTTTGATATATTCCATTTGTACAACTCTAAAGTTAGTAGGAGATTCTTCAAAAAATTATGTAAAAGAATATTATAACTTTGCCTTATTCCCTGGGTAGAATCCTTAGGGAGTAAGGTGATAGATGGAAAATTAATTTCTAAGTATTTATGAGAGGGGACAATGATGCCAACAGTTTATCAGACACAGTTGGAAGCACGATTTTGCAATGTGATCTTTTCAGTATCATGATCTAAAGATGTTTATAATCACTTTGAATTATTCAAATAGAATGCCACAGGATCAGGCTTCCCAACACTCTGGAAGTCAAGGGTGTCAACAGTCTGTCAGTGCGTGAACAGTGGTCTTTGTGTTCTCTTCTAACAATACAAACAAGAGAGTCAAATAGCTCAAGACGTTTTAACATTTTAATTAATGTGCAGGTTGGGAGGAGTAGACACTGGCCTATGCAGAGCTGGCATTATTTTTTCAAGTTCATATTTAACATTATTTAGTATTATTTTTAATGAGGATGGGTATTAAACAGCATTTCTTGTTGAATTCTTTGGAAATAAATGGACAGTAACTCTGGTTTTCATCTGAAAATGTCAATTGCTAAGCTAGCTTCAGTGCTATTTTAATTAATATACTTTAGTAGGAAAAAAATTATAAGAACCAACAAATCTGTCCTAGAAGAAGTGCAACCAGAGTGCTCCTTGGAAGCAAGAATGGCCAGACTGCGTCTTACATATTTTGGACATGTAGTCAGGAGAGATCAATCCCTGGAGAAGGACATCATGTTTGGGAGAGTGGCAGGTCAACACAAAAGAGGAAAACTCTCCACCAGATGGATTGACACAGTGTCTGCAACAATGGGCTTAAACATAAATAAGATGGTTTGCCTGGCACAGAATCGGCAAGTGTTTCATCTGCTGTACATAGGGTTGCTATGAGTCGGACTCGACTCGAAGGCACCTAACAACAACAGGAAATATCTGAATATTTTGCAATTGAGCATTTCATTACGTAGCTCTGACTAGAGAAAAATTTCAAAAGAAAAAGAGATATGTCTCCTGTTATGCTGCAGATTTCTATAAGACAGAAACATTTCTCCACCTGTGGTCTCACAAATTTCAGTGGCAACCTAATGCTGTTTCTGCATGAACTAGTGAATGGATTCATGTGCTGTGGTGGTGTCTCTACACAAGTACCAAAGACATGACATGGAGCACACACCATAGGGGCCACCACTCATTTATCATGAATTGATCACGGTGTACAGAATTCCCATTTTGCATTTCATTGACAGTGTCAGTTCAGGAGTTCAGAGTCTCCTTAACAGTTCTCCTTTAAGGAAGATGAATGTCTATGCAGATGTGCTCTGGGATAGCCGGATTCAATGAAATTATGTTAGTCCATTCTCCAGTTTGCTGCTTCTTGTGCCTGAAATAAACTTTCTGCTTTTGCAGCCCACCTACAAATTTTTCCTCCTTAATGGCCAAGGCCAAATGTCCACCCTGAATGGTCACTCTGACCACTTAGAATGGTTCCATCCTCTGTACTTAAAAATGCCGTGTGATAATTGATATCTGTTCTAAGAAATGGCCACTCTTTGGGTTGAAGGACTGTGTCTTTCTCATTCTATTATTATCTTTTTCCTAGAATAATGCTTTGAATATGTATTAGATATATAATGAATCTTATTTAAGAAAATTGGATTAAATGGAGATAACTTTTGAAAGATAGGGCCATCTGCTGAAGGAAAAAAGAGGGGATATGAATTGTATTACTAACTCAAAAGAGATAGTTGGTTCTAAATATAAGAGCTTGTTCTCAATAGTATCTACCCTTAGGATCAATCATTGGTGGCTATGGGATGTGTTAGACCCTTAACCAGACTGTGATGGTAGCAATACATTTTGGTAGTGTTTTTTAAAAACGATCATTATTCAAGTACCTTGTACTGTCATTTATATGTAATACAATCTCAACTCAGTATCCAACATATTTTGATAGACATATTTTTTGTTATGAGAACAGCATCAATGATCTGCAACATATCTTTCACATCTTTCCCTGTACAAAGACTTAATAGACCCCACAGTCCATTTTGGTTTCACTGAGGAAAGATCAAATATGTCTGTGCTTCAGGTTGTCAATCTGTTGGAAGATTATTTTGGCTTCCTTATCATTAACAGAGCTGATTTTTCTGAAGAACCATCAAAAAATTTGTAGTTGTGTAAGCAATGAAAATAGTATAATTCTCTCTTCCTCAACTACATTTTTAAAAAATATGGTTCCCAAAGCATTTTATATATAAAAACTGTGTTCTCAACAGATAGAGAAAATCCCCAAACTACACATGTTTTTCTTACTATGATTCACCAATAACCAGTTAATAGTAAGTGAAACCTGAGTTACCAATAATAAATCTGACATATTTACTCCAATAACATTAAACTTAAAGGTTTCCTTATAGGCTTCCTTTTTCCTGGAATTGGAGATGGGACTATTTGAATTCTGCTATTTAAATTTATATACAGCCTTAAAAGAAGTATGTATGAATCTATTAGTATTTACATTTACAGATATCAATATAAGAATTTTATGCTTTATTTTCTGTAAATGAAATGCAGACTTCCCACTGGGAAACCATCCTCCAACTCAAGGTTATGAATTGAATGGCACTTGCTTACTGTCTTTTCAGAAAGACCTAAGAAGAGACTAAAGTTTTGAATCTTAACTGGAGCCTTAAAATGCATTTTCAAAGAGCTTTACCTTTTTTCTTTGATGCTGTGGGCCAAACAAATAAGAATAAAAAGAAAAAGATGCATATGCGTGTGTTTGTCCTTATGCCTACAACTATAATCTAAACTTTCACTTGTTCTTAATTCTACTTCTCTACTGATGATCCCTTAACTAGTAGAGTTGTGGGGCTGTTGTTTCTACCAAAGTGAATCACATTAATCTTCCTCTTAGCCATCCACTTCTGTTGAGGCCCTTGACAATCTGTCTTCTATGCAGGGGTTGGTCTACTGAAGCTTTCTCGGAATATATCTAGGTACTTTTTTGTTGTCGTTTCCATCAGTATTTGAGTGAATAACATATGCTGTTCACTCAGATAGTTTCAAACATAATTACAGGTACACTTGGAGATACATGAGAATGGAAAGTGTGCTATCCTGCTTTGCTCATTTTAAGAGCCATCAAACAGGACTATGCATGCTATGAGCACACAGTAAATTCTCAGGGATTATTGAAAGTCCCAGATAGTGCAGGGCATTAATATCTTCTGCCCTAACTCATTCTCAACTCACACTCCGGCCAACTGTCTACTTGTTATTCTTACCAATTAGGCATTTCAAATAAAAGAGACAAAGCAGAACTCTTCGATTCTCTCCCAGATATCAGTACCATCCCCTGTATATGGTCCTATTATCTTCCAAGTTGTTTAAACTAAAAACTAAAAAAACTTTAAAGCTATCCTTGATTTTTCTTTCCCTTGTCTTTTGTTCATATCCAATCCATCCACAAAATTGTGGGTGCTATCTCCAAAATAAAATATGAATCTCAAAACTTCTTTCTATCTTGCTTGCTCCACTCTTGCCATCATCATCTCTTCTTCCATCATTAAATAGCTTTCTACCAATTTCCCATTCTTTATTGCATTCTTCTATCATTCATGCCCTAGGCAAGAGTCTTGTTAGTTTTGTAAAAAGGTCAATCAGATCTATGTTCTTCCTACATCATTCTCTCTAATGGTGTCTACTGGTCTTAATTTAATATAGCCTGTCTAGCACAGTACACAAAGCCTTTCAGAATTTGAATCCTGCCTACCTGTTTATCCTGCTGTTTCTATGGCCTGGTCAGAGACAAGCAATCAAGTAAGTACAACATAGCTTAGAACTGCAAGGATAAATCAATGCCCTTGTGAGGTATTTCATTTAATTTGAGGGGAGGTTTACAAAGAAAGCAATTTGAAGAATGAAGTTTGTCAGGGAGGCAAGCTGTGTGTGCGTGTGTGTGTGTGTGTGTGTGTGTGTGTGTGTGTGTGTGTGTGTGTGTGTGTTTTTGTAAAGAGGAGCATGGTGGACAGGATAGGGCATTTCAGTACACAGTATTTTTCCTTTTCAAATATCAATCCTGGCGCGCTATGCCCCCTCCAAAATTCAAGTGTTGCCAAAGGAATGGTGTCCAAAGATGGGGCCTTTAAGAGGGGATTAAGTCATGAGGGCTCCTGCTACAAGAATGACCTCAAGGCCTTTATAAAAGAGGCTCCACCTACATTTGGCTCTCATGCTTTTCCACTTTGTGGATGTGAGGACACAGCTTCCCTCCTCTACACAGGATACAACATCAAGGCATCATCTTGGAAGCAGAGAGCAGCCCTCACCAAACAACCAAACCCTCTGGAGCCTTGATCTTGGACTTCTCAGCCTCCAGAGCTGTGAGAAAACAAGCTTCTGTTCTTCTTGAGTTACCCAATCTGTGGTGTTCCATTATAGCAGCACAAAAGGACTAAGATCCCAGGGAAGGCACAATATACTCCACTATTACTTACAATCACTTGTAGCCCCTCGAACTATACACCATCTCTTTCTCAATGTTTTCCTCATCCCTGTCAGCCTTGTATACTCAGTTCATTTCTGTGTGGAACTCATAACTGGGCACTACTTACAACTTGAGTTGTAATGAGAGACTGTCATGAGACCACAGTTCAGAGTATGAGACGTGACTCAATTTGTTAAATCACAAACAGATTTGCACTACCTCCATGTCAGAGAAGAAATCTCATAGATCAGCAGCTGCTAAACTAGGCCAAATCTGGTACACTGCCTGTTTTTATAAATAAAGTGTTATCACGATGCAAGCATGCCCATCACTTTGGATATTGTCTACGGCTACTTTCATGCTATAAATGCAGTAATGGCAGAGTTGGATTGTTGAAACAGAGACCCTGTGGTCTCACAAAGCATTTATTCTCTGGTCCATTACAGAAAATGTTTAGCAACTCCTGTCATATAGAAAGTAGCATTAGGTTTTTTTTTTTTTTTCTTTCTTTCTTTTTTTTTTTTTTGAGAGAGAGAGAGAAAGAATTAAAAGCATATGACATGATTCATGGGTTAGGTAAACTGCGCAGCGTCTTTAAAAATGTAATAATAGATAAATTCATGTTTATTACTCTTCCTGAGATAGTTTAGCTGTTAAAGAAAACATTGTGGTTACATAAAGACCTCTTTAAGTGTGGTATCACTGCTATGTGATCAGTTGATATTTTCAGACTTCAAAGTACCTTGCTGTACACCCTTAAAGTTTCAACAATGGGAAGTGATTTGCTGAAATAAAAATGTTATATCTGGCTCTAGCCCAAATTGCTCAAGGCCATGTAAAAATCTGAGATCTAGACATAATAGGCTCACCAGGGTGGAAGAAAAGTCAGTTTTCTAAATGCTAAGACTAATCTTGTGCCACTTACTAAGCCGAATTCAGATTCCAATGACAATCTTTATTAACCTCTTACTTTCTGCATGAGTCTAATTTTACCCTCAGATATGTTCCAGTTTGCTTGATCACAGAATGCAAGGCATTTAAAAAATTATTTATGAACTCCAGGTACTTAAATAATTTCATTGACTTTTGTGTTTGAATGAAACAAAAGTTTTCAGTCTTCCCATGCTTGATGTTTTCACAGTTCACAAAATGCTTGTTTTCCGACATAAGAGACTGCAAGTAACTGTCTCACAATGTATGGTAGCTATGCATGTGGCTAATAGATCTTGTGCTTTCATTAGTGAAAAGAGGAAGAGAATGTGGTAATTATAGCCATTTTCTACTTATTTAATGTAGCATTTTAATAAGGTGATGGGCAAAATAATGGGAAATATTGTGGCTATCAGAAAGCATAGAGCTTTTGCAACAGAAACAACCAAAGCCCCCATGAGCTCTGAAACTCCTCTAACTGTCATGCAAGAGCAGCCTGATGTTAAGAGCCTGGTAGCTTCAATTTACCATATTTTGCTCCTTTACATTTTTCCTTATGTCTCCACTCTTGGGGACACTGCAACTGTTTTGTGTTTAGCTCCTTCCTATTAGTCCTCTCTTTCCTCTTCTGTCTAATCCTATAGTTTTGATAGTGATCTCTCAGTATTTGACCCCCAAACCTACTTGGTCAGCCTTTAGGCATCTCAGCGCTCTCTAGGAAGTACCATGGTGTCTTGTGGAAATTTTCACAACTGCCGTGCCATTTTAATGCATGTCAGCAATGGGTTTTTCTCTTACTGCTCTTCCCTTTCTAAATTTATTGATGAGACCCATTCACGTATTCTACAATATTAAATGAACAAGTGTCTCGTAAGTAACATGTTTAAAATAAGAAAACCACAGAGGAAATTGTACAGAATAATCGTTTAGTAGTTCTCAGTACCTCATTTTTCTTTCCTTCCTCAAACATCTATTACTGTGGTGCTCTCAAATTGTAATTTATGCACCACCTGTGCCAGAAACAATTGAGCCATTTTCCTAAAAAGTCCACCATGAGCCCCGCCCTATGCCTTCAGAAACAGAACCATGGGAATGGGTCTTTTTAATAAATCCCCAGATGATAATTACACATAACAGATTCTGAGAACTAACTCCACATATTTTGAACCCTTATAAAAATGTTCTCAGAAATATATCATTTTCCACCCCATTTAACACATTCTCTACAATATATTTCTGTACTCTTTCTCTAATTTAGGCCCTTACCCTTCATGTCTGGATAATCAAAAAAAAAAAAAAAAAAAAAAAAAAAAGAAACAAACTTTGAAATGATTCCCTTGTGTCTAGTTTTCTGACACTGCCAGCTTTGTCACCTAGAATCATAATTTTAACAGTCTAACACTGGCTTTACAGTGAAACCTACCTTTTTCCTTCTTGACATTAATGTCACCTAGTGAGTTAAGAGACCTAGTTAATGCCTGCACTGGGTTTTAGCTCAGTTGTTAGAGTGCTGCTCTGTGAACTGTGAGGCCCTAGGTTCAATCCTCAGCACTGCAAAAATGGGAGAAGGACCTGACAGCCCACTCCCAAAACAATCCCCAAATAATCAGCCATTGAAAACCCTATGCATAACAGAGAAACACTGACATAGTGCTGGGCATGGCTTGGTGCTAGGGAGTGTTTCATTCTGTTATACATAAGGTTGCTATGAGTCAGATCTGACTTGATGGTGCCTAACAAAAAGAACAACAACAGTTAATGCCTACAAAATCTTATACTCAAGGAATTAGGTTACTTGCAGTGTCTAGATACATATTCCCTTTTCTACTTCTGTATCATTGTTGAAGTTTTTCTAGATGCACTCACATTTCCACTTAAATTCAACGTATTTATTATCCAATGTCCTGTTTAAATTTACGCCCTCCATGAAACATTACTAGCTCTGAAATTCTACAGCACCTGGACACTATCTGTCTCTTTTATGGTCCTCTGTATACACTGAGGCATGATCACACAATCATCTACTTGTTTCAATGGGCAAAAAACATTGATTTGACTACAACTTCAGCTCTACACAGGAGTTCAAACAAATATCTAAAGCAACTTTGAGAATTTTTCTTCATTTATGCATGGGTTCTTCTGTTAGGGATACAGAATAATAAAAGGAGTCTTGCCACAGCATCCTAAAATAGATAAAAATGAACTCAAAATAAACTTTGGCTTTGGAAATGTACTTCTGCATCCAGGAGGGAAGCTAAAGGGCATGTGCTTTAGTGGGAAGTTAGTGTAAGCAGATCATGGCTGGAAAACCTCATGTTTTGAGAAAAGGAATTGAAAATTGCCTACTCAGCTGGGATGTGTTATATAGATGTAAGTTTCCCTACCTCTCTGTTTACTCAGTGGCTCCAGAAGTATATAACAGTTTGGATAGAAAAAAAAAAAAAACAATAGCCAATAAATCTGTCTAGGTTGGCTCTGGTCCAGGCAAGTAGAAGCAGACATGCAGGTCCCCTTCCTCTGTGAACTGCACCTCCAAGAAAGTACTACTTCCAATTGTTCTCCAACCTAGCACGACACCCCTTCTAGGTCATGAATAAAACCTATTGTTACATCTGCCAGTTCATTTCAAATAACTTCCACACTCCTCTGTCTCTCTCTGCTTGAGGCCATTAAATAATGATCCACAACACACCTCTGACATGTACATAAAATTACAGTTGGTCCAGGGACACTGAGGAAGAATAGATATAATCCCTCTCCTTGCTGATCATACAAGGTGGTTGAAGACCCTGAAATATTTACAGCTATTTATGGTGTGAGGTTATAATTTCTACCTTTCATTTCATGGTACAACTCACATGCTAGGGGAACAAAGAGGTGGACGTGATTAATTCTAGCTGGGTAATTGAAAAGATCTTAAAGAATGAATCACTTTCACAGAGTAATAAGATTATTCTAGGAAAAAGAATCAGAATCAGCAAAAGCACAGAAGCAAGAACGTTTGACGAGTTGGGAGAAAACCACCTAGCATGAAATGTAGGTGTGTCATGGGTACCTGGACTGGCAGAGGACAAAGCTTTCCAATGTAGGCTTGGATGCTGCATGAAAATTTGGAGAATGACAGGGTTGAGTGGGGCTTCATGGATATTTATTATATTACTTTCTCGTTTTTCTCTTTTTTCAAAAATAATAGTTTGAGATTAAAGAATTGACTAAAAATAGTTAAGGGATCCGAACAGACATTTTTTAAAGGAAGACATCCAAGTGGCTAACAAGTGCTTGAAAAAAAATGTTCAGTATGATTATCAGAGAAATGCTAGTTGAAACCATCTCCTACCTGTTTGCTTCCCAGCCCTGTGACAAGATATCTAAGACAAACCACTTCAGGGAAGAAACATTTATTTCAGTTGTCTCCATTGCATTGGGCCTGAGGCATGGCAGAATATCGTGGTGGTGGAAGGACATGTGGAGGAGGCTGCTCACCCTGTGGGAGCCTGAGAGCAAAGAGAGCAGAGGGCCTGGGACTGTGAACAAGAGAAATTCCCAAAGGGCACACCCCGGGACCCACTCCCTTCAACTACATTCCACCATCTGAGTTTCACTACTTCCCAGTAGCCCATCATATTATAATAAGTCCATCAATAGATTCACACATCGATTTGGTCAGATCCTGCATGAACCCACCACTTCCCAGAAGCCACAAATCTGGACATTGCTATACTGGGAGCCAAGATTTCAACACATGACGTTTTAGAGAATACTTCAGATCCAAACCAAATGATTAATATCAAAAAGTCAAAAAACAATAAATGTTGGTAAAGATGTGATTACAAAAAGAGTGCTTATACTGTTTTGGAGGGAATATAAATTGGTACAGCCATTATGGGGCTGGGATTTAGCTCAGTTGGTAGAGCACTGCGCTGCAGTCTCTGAGGTCCCGAGTTCAATTCCCAGCACCGCAAAAATGGGAGAAGGACCTGGCAATCTACTCCCAAAGCAATCCCGATACAGTCGCCATTGAAAACCCTATGAGGGTCACTATGAGTTGGATACCGACTCGATGGCACCTAACAACAACAACAACAACAGCCATTATGGAAAACAGAACAGAGGTGTATCAAACATTAAAGATAGAACTACCAAAGGATCTAGCAATTCCCCTTCTGGGTATATATCCATCAGAAAGGAAGTCAGTATGCCAAAGAGATATGTGCAGCCCCATGTTCACCACAGGACTATTCAAAACAGCCAAAAGAGGGAATCAACTTAAGCCTCCATCAGTGAACGAATAAAGGAAAGGTGGTATATATACAAAATGGAATACTATTCAGCCTTAAAAAGGAAGGAAATCTTACAATTTGTAGTAGTAACACACTGAACCTGAAATAAGCTAGGCACAGAAAGGCAAATACCATATCATCTCACTTATGTGTGAAATCTAAGAAAGTTGAACGCATACCAAAAGAGACAAGAGGAGGGCTAGTGTTCTACAGTGCAGCAGGGTAATGCTAGTTCACAGCAATTTATTACATATCTGTAAAGAACTAGAATATAGGAGTTTGATGCTTCCCAACACAACTAAAGTATAGATGTTGAAGGAGAAGAAAATGCTAATGACCTTGATCTGGTCATTATACATTATAGAAGTACCACAGTGTACTCCATAAATATGCCCAATTATTATGTGGCAACTAAAAATTTAAGGTTTAAAAAAGATGAACTCTAGCAGTAGAGAATAGAGTGGTGATTACCAGAGGCTGGGAGATAGGGAGACTGGGGAGCTGTTGGTCAAAGAATTCAAAATTACAACATAAAAGAATGTATTCAAGAGAGCTATTGTACATCCTGGCAACTATAGTTAATAACCACATATTATCAAATTGAAAATCGTTGGGAATAGATTTTAAGAGTTCTCACTGTGCCCAAATGATAACTACAGGATAACTTTATTTAGCCATCCTACAATGTATATGTGTCTCAGACATCATGTTGGATACCATAAATATATGCAGTTTTTATTGTTAATTTGAGTTATATTTATTGTCTTTCAAAAAAGTGCCAACTCTACAAAAACATATGTTTTAGTTGTGTATATACTAAGAAAGGGGCACCTAAAAGTCTTTTTGATATTGTAGCCCTAGCAGATCTGACTTACAGCTGATAGTAGGATTCAAACAGTCTCAGACCTTGGAGGGTCATGTCATACCATTTTGTGAAACCACATCACAAAGTCATTTCCAATTTCACCAAGGCCTTTGTCTCTCTTCCTCATCTTCCCCATACCATCAGTTTTAAATGTTCTAACACATAAATTTTTAAGACTCAAATTCTAAGGGTAGTAACTCCCAAGGCAATCCCGAAGCACTCAGCCATTGAAAACCCTATGAGGGTCGCTATGAGTCGGATACCGACTCGACGGCACCTAACAACAACAACAACAATGATAAGGTAAAGATCCTGGAAGTGCACAAAGGCCAGATCTTGGCTCTGTCTATAATCATCTCAGAACTTGGATAAACTGATTATTTCTGAAATGCTGGGGTCTATTTGTTGTTGTTTGTTTCTTGTTTGTTTTTTGCAGTACTGAAGGATTGAACCTGAGGCCCTGTACATGCTAGGAAAGTACTCTATTACTGAGCTGCATCCTCATCCCTCTTTTAAAATTGTTTTGTATTTAAGATGGGGTTTTGCTAAGTTGTACAGGCTGCCTCTGGCCTGGAACTAGCCAACCTCTTCTCTCAGCCTCTCCAGTTACTGGCATGGGCAAAAGTACCTGGCAAAACTCTGCCCTTCACCTATACAATACAAATAATTCCTATAGTCTTACTGTTGTTGTTGTTGCTAGGTGCCATTGAGTCACTTCCAATTTGTAGCCACCTTATGTACAACAGAAAAAAGCACTGCCCCTCACTGTGCCACACCTGGTACCATGTCAGTGCTTCTCTGATATATGTATGCATATATATATATATATATATATATATATATATATATATATATATGGAGGGAGGGAGAAAGGGAGAGAGAGAGGGAAAGGGAGAGAGAGAGAGTTTTCAATGGCTGTTTCGAGAGTGGGCTGAGAGTGGGCTGCTGGGTCCTTCTCCCAAGCCTACAGCATCTGGTATGGTCAGGCGGTCTCCCATCCAAGTACTAAGAAGACCCAACCCTGCTTAGTTTCCAAGAGCTGATAAGATTGGATGACAGGGTGGTATGATTGAGTCATCACATAATTTAAAAAAACAAAAACAAAAACAAACAACAACCACCACCACAACAACAAAACATTTGTTAAAGACTTCTGTTAGTAAAAAATTGACAAAGTACCACGATATATTTCTGTTAATCTGGAAGACCTGGGCTTATGTATTTTATGCAATGCTGATGACTACTTCACACAACCTAAGTCATCAAAAATCAAAATGGCAACTAGACAGTGTGGCACACACCTATAATCCCAGCGACTCAGGAGGCAAGGCAGGAGGATTGCCAAGTTCGAGGCCAGAGGCAGCCTTTAGTGAGATCCTGTCTCAAGAAAAAATAAAACAAATTTTAAAAATATAAAAAAGAATGGGGGGTGCAGCTCAGTGGTAGAACCCTCGCGTAGTATGTGCAAGGTCTTGGGTTCAGCCCCGCCCAGTACTGAAAACAACAAAAAAAAACCAAAACAACTTTTATTTAATAAGGTCAAAATCAAACAAATAAAAATGTAGAATATCAAATACTGGGCTTGGATTTAGCTCATTTGGTAGAGCACTGCGCTGCAGTCTCTGAGGTCCTGAGTTCTATTCCCAGCACTGCAAAAATGGAAGAAGGACCTGGCAATCCACTCCCAAAGCAATCCCGAAACAGTCAGCCATTGAAAACCCTATGAGGGTCGATATGAGTCGGATACCGACTCAACGGCACCTAACAACAACAACAACATCTAGTTACTTTGAGGTAAAAAGTTTTCATTATGAAAAGAAACAGAATAGTCAGGTTCCCCTTGGCTATAATTCCAGGGAGTCAGGAGGCTGAGGCAGGAGGATCACAAGTTTGAGGCCAAAGGCAGCTTGCACAAGTTAGCAAGACCCTGTCTCAAACAATATAATAAAGAGGCTGAAGGTGCAGTTTAGTGGTAGAGTATTTGCCCAGCTTTCAGGAGGCCCTGGGTTAAACTCTCCTATACTAAAAAACCCCAGAAAATTACAGTATAATAAAGAAAAATAAAGGTGATGACAACCACAATAAAAATTCAAAGTTAAGGATAAATGTAAATTACTGAATGACTATGACTTGTCTCAAATATTTGTTGTTGTTGTTAGGTGCCGTCGAGTCGGTATCCAACTCATAGCGACCCTCATAGGGTTTTCAGTGGCTGAGTGCTTCGGGATTGCCTTGGGAGTGGATTGCCAGGCCCTTCTCCCATTTTTGCGGTGCTGGGGATTGAACTCGGGGCCTCAGAGACTGCAGAACAGCGCTCTACCCACTGAGCTAAATCCCAGCCCCGTCTCAAATATTACCAAGGCCAAATCTTTAATAGAAGTGATTCAAAATAAGGTTAGAAATTACATCTTAAAATTTTATTGTTTTTTTAAATCATTAAGCCATTAAGGTTAATTTAATGAAATTTCATATAACTACAGTGCCAGCTGTTTAATAATAAAGAATGCTGTGTACAAGTTTAGAGAAGGCTGCAGGAGTTGTTTTATTTGCTGGTTTTTACAATCCAACTAAGCCAGGGGTCATTTGAAGCTGTGGAAATTGGAAAAAAGAAATCCACAGTGATGGTTAGCTAATTGTTTATAATAGGTAATGGAATCTGATGCAGTGGGATGTAAATGACTATGTGTATAGCCTATAGTGATGTTTCCTTGAGGAAAAATTTGGGGTTGTTTGTTTGCAGTATTGAGTGGTTGATCCTAGGGCCCCAAGCTTGCTAGGCAAGTGCTCTACCACTGAGCTGCACCCCTAGTCCCTTTTTAATCTTTTATTTTAAGACAGGGTCTTGCTATTTTGTGCAGACTGCCTCTGATCTTGAACTTGCAATCCTCTTGCCTCAGTCTCCTGACTAGCCTGGATTATAGGCACATGCCACAGTATCCTGCTCACATATATACATTGTTGTTGCTGTTAGGTGCCATTGAGTCGATATCCAACTCATGGCGACCCTCATAGGGTTTTCAATGGCTGACTCTTTCAGGATTGCCTTGGGAGTGGATTGCCAGGTCCTTCTCCCATTTATGCAGTGCTGGGAATTGAACTCTGGACCTCAGAGACTGCAGTGCAGCACTCTACCAACTGAGCTAAATCCCAGCCCCCACACATATACATATATACATATGTGTGTATACACACATATGTACATATATATATTCATATACATATATGAATATATATGAACATATACATATACACATTATATATATGTTTGTGTGTGTGTATATATATTTTTACAGTTTCCAATATAAGAATTTTTATCTCACACACACACTATTTTAGGTTGAATGAAGTGCTCTCTTTACATTTTGAAAAAGAAAATTGCTGCTGGCATTTTTTGTTGTTGTTTTGCTTGAACTCATACTTGCTTATCTTCCTCATTACTTCTCAAATATCTTTTACGACCAATTAAATATTAGTAGGCCCATCTTAGCTTATGCTTACCTAATTTCTAGTCTTGGTATTCTTCTAAATGTATACTAGGTCTCTTTGTGAATTTGCAAGATAATTTCAATTCCTTAGGTGAATAAGGAAAAGAACAGCATCCCCAACCCTTCACTACAAACTCCTCCATCAGAGAAGAGTACTGTCTTCCAGGTCTAAAAGGTCATGTTGGGGAAATCTGAAGAAAAGCCCAGGATGGTCTCTGTAAAGGAGAGAAAGAGTTTGAGGCCAAAGCCTCTGGGGAAACTGGGAAAGAAAGTAGTGTTCAGATTGGAGTTAGGATCTTTTTATCCTTGTTTGGCCAAAAGATAAAGAACCCACAGGCCTTTGGAGCAAAATGGCTTGGATTACACTACCATTAGCCATTCAGCCATTCAGGGGACAGTCAAACTATCATGTTAAAACAATCACAGAACCTGGATCTCATTATATTATGATGAACAATAGCAAAACAGAGTGCTCTATCTGCTACATATAATTGCAACATTACTATATGTTTGGGAAGTGATGCACTCTGCTGATATTTGGATATTTTGTGGTTTTATATAAATTTTCCAAAATATCTTTAGTCTTAATATGGAACTATAAACAAGTATTTAGTAATTTTTCACTGCAAACAACCAGATTTGAAAAAGAAACCTGATTTAGAATATCTCGAAGTATGTTAAAATATTTTGGATGTAAATTATTTTGCTTATACAAAAGAAAAAGAGAAAAGCACAGTAATTAGCATTGACAAAGGCACAATGAATTCAGCTTAGTGTATTCAGTTCCTCCTCTGTTAGCCACATTATGTTCTGAGAAGTTTATAAAGACAACAGTTCACTCCTCTCTCTCAAAAACACACAAAACCATGCATGTGAAGTGATGCAAGTAAATAACCTGTGAGGAACAACAATGAGATAGAAAAATCATATTTGGCAAGCAAATATAAAATTCACAAACACAAAAGAAAACTCTGAAAGGCTAGTTCTAAACATGTCAAAAGGAAGATTGGCAAGTATTCAAGCAAAAACTAAAATAAATTTTAGAAATCCAGAAATGTTTATCTCAATCAGATTACCAAAGACACACGATTTTTTTTTTCAAAACTTGGATTGGCTGTCATTCTCTGAGTTATTTGATGGCCACAGATATAGCCATAATTTACTGGGCATCAAGATAAATGTATCCAGTCAACCCAGGAATTCAAACCACTCATCCGCACACAATTTTTCCATGGGGTAGCGTTGGCTATATGGGCTCACGTCTTGCAAACAAGCGAGTTGCTTGGAATGAGATTTATCTGGGTTGGGCTGAGGAGTGAGAAAGGTAGAAGAATTAGCTAAAGGGACAAGGAAAGGAGAGAAAAGTAATTTTTCCTAAGATAGAAGCTTGGGGTCAGACAGATACAAGAATGGTGAAAGTGAGTACCTACAAAATTACTGGTAATGCCCAGGGCCATATCTAAATTGCTGTCACCTCTGAGCTCAACAGGCAGGTTTCATTCTTCCTTTTTTACCTTTCCAGTACTCAGCACAAAGTCTGAAACTTTATAAAGACTCATCGAGTATTTGATGAATGATCTAATGCATATACTTGTACATATTTGAGTTTATCTGGAAAATAAGGCTGACTACCCAGGAACTCATATAGTTCACTCTGTACATATTGGTCCTCACAGTAACAAAAAGTTGCAGCTGCTTTTGTGTGCCTTTAAAGAGATGTTGGGTGGGGGGGGGCAACTGTCAAAGGAAAACAGCATTCTATTGAAGGAAAATATTGACATTCACAAAAAAGAACAAGGCTCTCAGTGCCCCTCTATCTTTAACATCCCTCAACTGGCACAAGAAAGCACAGAGGTTAACAGATTTAGCAGGGAAAGCAGGTTGTCGCCCCACTGACAGCCAGGAAATGAAATGACATAGAGTATTCGATGATTGCCCTCAATTAGCCTATGCAAAGCAAGAATTAATTACCAGCATTGAAAAAGCTCACCTTTGACTCCTCTTTCAAGATCTCACTTACACTGAGTGTTCCTCTGGCGTTATAAATGAAGGCCCAGAGGACTTGATAACTTGCTTTTCCTTTAATATATTTTAGAAGGAAGTAGGTTTTTTTTTTTAATATGGCAGCTCAAATTTAACGAAGGGGGCTTTTAGCTGGTCTAAGATCTAGACAGAAATGGTATAGATGGACATCTAGATGTAGAGGTCGATATGCAATAGAGATATAAATGCATAAGTGCCTGGGATTTGCTGATTCAGAACGTGATGAGCATCATCAGTTACCCTTGCACACTCTGTTGTTAGATGCTGTCCAGTCGGGTTTGACTCATAGCACCCCTCATAGGGTTTTCAATAGCTGATTGTTTTGGGATTGCTTCAGGAATGGATTGCAAAGCCTTCTCTCATTTTTGCTTTGGATTTCTCAAAGTTTCTATTAAATGTCTTAAAGCCATAAAATAACTTTATTACTATACCAGGAAATAAATCATAACAAAATTATGTCTATATAGGTAGAGATTTTATTTTTTGGCATATACTCCTAACAAATGTTGTATATCTTTTCCTTAAGCCAGTAATCAAATCAAATCAAATGAATCTCTGAAGCCATTCACTTAATGAAATAATTTTGTCAGTCAAACAATAAAAAAACCTATTGGCAGCAAAGTAGTAGGAGCATTACAGCACACAGCAATGCCTGAGCAACAGGGAAAAATGTGATTTGCTCTTTTGGGAAGAGTTATCTGGGAAAAATGGAAAGGCTTAAGTAATGTGGCTAGTACAGGTTACATATTGTTAGGGACCATCCAGTCTGATCCAACTCATAGCAACTTTATGTACAACAAAACGAAACATTCCCCAGCACTGTGCCTTGCCCTGCACTGTGTCAGTGCTTATCTGTTGTTCATAGGATTTTCAATGGCTGATCATTTCAACAGTTTTGGGAATAGGCTGCCATGTCCTTCTCCCATGTTTTCAGTGCTGAGGATTGAACCCAGGCCCTCAGAACACACAGAACAAGCACTCTCCCAACTGAACTACACCCTTCTCCCATAAGCTGGGTAGGACATCATTAGTACTTGGATGGGAGACCACCTGGGAACTGTAGGTGGTCTCCCAAGCTATAGGCTTGGGTGAAGGACCTGGCAACCTACTCCCCCAAAATAATCAGCCATTGAGAACACTATGAATAGAAGAGAAGCATGAAATAGTGTTTCTTCTGTTGTATATAGGGTCACTATGAGTTGGACGCAGCTTGAGGGCACCTAACAACAACAACAACAAATCTGCAAACTATAGTTTTGAGAGATTACCCAGAGGACATTCTTTTAAATTTGTTCTTACTGAAAAGATGTTTGCGTGTTTCCCTCTTTAGGCTCAGGCTTAGGGAACATGCAAAAGGCTCAGTAAAAACACAAAAAAATAAACTTAAAGGCAAATGAAACTGAATCATGTGGCTGTGTTTTTCAAAGGGGGTTTATTGTTGCTGGCTGTGGCACTACTTGTAAAAAAGCCAATCATTTTTTTCAGAAACACTTGGCACTCTTGAGTCATGTTGTAGAATTTTGTGACTTTTGGAGAATTATTTTGTGACAGCAATATCTCTCTGAGTAACTTTAAAATTCCGTTGAAACTGGTTTGTTTAGACAATGTTCGCCAACTTCTGCCTTGGGTGTGAAGAGCAAACCACTCAGTTTAAGCAGAGAAAGACTGGGCAAGTGATTTTTGAATACAGTAATCTTACAGTCTGCACCAAAGTAAACAGAAGTTGGCAATTGGAAAATGTCATCAAGTCTGAGCTTTGAAAGGCGTTAAATATTTAACCGTAGCTAATAGACTACAGAGTAATGCTTGCCTGGCTAAATACATGGGCTTTTTATATCTCCCTGATCACTCATAGCATCATCCTTTTCGTAGCCTTGCTTTGCTTTTTAGAAGCTCAATAGGCACAAAGGCAGTGACAATAGTTTTGTTGAGAAAACTCTAGGTTTCCACTTAGAGTGCCTCAGGATCTAGGCTTTGATTCTAGGGTGAAACCTCAGATATGCAGGCTTAAATTGATGTGACTCTAATATTTCCTAAACTCGTTAGGCCTCAGTTTCCTCATCTATAAAATCTAGTAAGTGGTTTGACACATGAATGAATTGCAAGCATTAAGTACTTTGCAAACAGCCTGGTGCACAGCAAGCCCAATAAAGAGGAGCCACAAGCAGAGTTGTTATAGTCACTCTGAGTACATGGCCAGCTCCTTCATAGCTCTGGGCATTGGTCTTTGCTCCTTTCTTGCAATACTCCTCCCTCTGACTGTGGATTTGCCAAGGGGTCCTTTTCTCACCCATTCTCTCTCAACTCCTATGGCATCTCCTTCCAAGGACCTCTGATGAGTTGCCTGGTTAAAGCAATCCTTCCTTTTCTCCCCACTCCTTGTCCCTTTTCTCTCTTTACTTGACTATCATTAAAATTCTCTCTGGATTTTTAACCTGCCAATCTTCCCCAATCAAATGCAAGTTCCCTAATGGAGGGAACTTTCCTTGTCATTATTACCATGAATTTCCAGAGCCCAGAGGAGGATGTGACTTGTTAAACTCTCTGAATAAAAGCTTATGTATGAGCCAAATCTTCCTAAGGTTAGGGTGAGTATACCTCTGTGTTTACATACTTATTTAATTTATGTCTTAAAAAGTGACTTAGAATACAACACTGTATTATTAGAGAGAGCTTCTAAAGAAGTTAATCCATCATGCAGGTGTTATACATGACTTTTACTCATTATAGCATTAAGTGTGTCTAGGATTCTGGTAGAAGTCATATACACTACTAAGGAAAGCTTGAACAAATGTGTATAATATTAGCATAACCTATCTCCTGATAAGTTAAAAATTATGGTACTTTGTGATATCTTTCCCAATACTCCATGGCTCTTAAAAATGGCTCCAAGAAGAAGTGACAGTGCCCACTAATCTAAGAGTGTGGGCAAAGAGTTAATAGAAGTCTTTCCCCTTGTTCACAGTATCCTGATCTTCAGTGAATGTTCTAGCTTAGCTTCCCTGGTCACTTGATATGTATTAACTATGTTACATAGAATACCTACAGGAAAACGAGCCCTGGCTGGAAAATTGTGTCTAGCCTGGGAGGTGCTAGATACAAATTATACATATCTGGGGGGGTCTTCATAGTTTCGGATGTCCCCACATGTCATGACTTTTCTAACAGGCAAGTCCCTTATCACATTCAAAGAAAGCCATGTCCACAGACATGTCAGAAATGTTGGCTCCAATGGAGCCCAAGATATCTAAGCCAAGGCAGTTCTGGCAGCTGCCTGATTGGAATTTATCTTGCACCTGAGCTGTCTGATACATGACAAATACAGGTCTGCTGGTTTCATGGACCACTAGAAGGCTTCCTCCTAAAGAAAAGACTTGAAGTTGTCCTGCTGGCAAGCTGACTTTCCGTCCCACAGCTTTCTGATGAATCTAATGCCAGGATGGCCAAGGCAGTCTTAAGAGCTCAATACTCAACAGTGGAGCCTAAACAGAAGACACCATGATTGGCACAGCAGGACAGGTCATGGGGTGGATGGGTACCAAAATAACAGATTACATTTTGAAAATGGGTTGCCAATTTTTAACTTTAGGGCAGAGACTGAGCAAATGGAAAGCAGGCAAGAAAACTCTGGGAGAGAAGGCTGTTCCAACTCCTGATTAGCTAAGGAATTTGGCAGAGATTTAATAGGAATCCCTATAGCCAGAGATTAGCAAAGGAGACATCGAATAAGTCAAGAGAATCAGAAAGGGTCTATTTTAAGTCTACTTGGGAAATTCATGGCGTACATAAGCTAAATAAAGAAGTTGAACTGCATATATGAGCTAAATAACCAGAGGAGCACTTTACTCCTTTACCTTATAACTATTCTTATTTGTTATTCTTTGCCTTTTTTTTTTTTTACTAAGTTCTTCACAAAAATGCTTTGTGATTAGCAGCACTGTCCTGTCACAACCTAATACATATTGGGAGAAATGGATGAGAAAATGTCTTCCCATGTATGTGACATTGATTTTTGACTTGACTAACTTTTCTGAGAGCTGTGTCATAACATGTTGGGGGAAAAAAAAAGACATGGGACAGAGTCAAGAGCTCCTGATTCTGGCCTGGTGGACCCCTCAGAATGACACCATGATTGGGCACCTGCCCCTTGGCCTCTCAGCAGACAGGGGTGTTCAGCTGAGGAATAAGAAGGGCATGGCTGGCAAGGCCCTATGCAAAGCCAACACTCTGAAATTCCATGACTCCTTCCCCACATCCCCACATCCGCTAAGACAGCATTTTGTTTGTTTTGTCTTTGATTTTTTTCCCACAGAGAAAATTGCAGGACGCTCCTAGCCAGGTGTCTTTCTTCTTGTTGCTCTTCCTGTGTACATACTGTTTTTTCCTATTCCCTAGACACATTCCTTACATGTCACTTCCTCTCAGTTGTGCCTCGCTGCCCATTACAAGATGTCCAATGTCAGACTTTCCAACTGAAATCTTCATTTCCACCCTGGAGCACTCCACATTCTGCACAAACTCCATATTATATTTAAGACAGGAGGGATCAAGCAGGGGACGTAGGGTTGCTTCAGTCCCCAAGGAGTATACCCACATCTGTCATTCATCTAGATAGTCAATGATCCTTCTCTGCAGAGGTTGCAAGGTGTGTTTTCACAGGCAGCTCTAAACCTAAGCAATGCTGGTATCTTTGTAGAGAAGAGCAAAAACTATACAGAAGAAATAAAGCATCTTACAGTTATACACTGTTAATTTATGTCATTACTATTAATAACATTTTATTAATTTTTTTAGTGCTTGGTTTTCAAGTACCACTGAGCCTATTTTATGTAAAACACAATGTAATAAAGACTATGTGGCTAGAGCATAATGTCATATATGGTATAAAAATTCTTTTTCTAAACTCTGCAAAAAATATGTATGATTTAATAGTCACTGTACCAAACAGAACTGTGGTTTGTCAACCTGAATCGACCTTCCCTCTAGAACGCTCATCTGCATCAGATGGAACAAGGTTCAGGAAACTCTGAACTTTTGTTGTCCAACCTAGTCCAAGTCTGATTCTTCCCACACTGAAGACTCACAAGAATCAGGAACTTTATCATTTCCCCTTATTGGCTGCTAAAATATGATTCTTCTGTAGCCATTCACATTCCTTTCTTATCAACAGTGGATGCTATAGGGTTGATACTTAAAATTTACTTATATGGTTTGACGCCTGCAGCCATACCACTGTGGGGTACAATCCCATCAGATCTCGGAAGCTAAGCAGGGTCAGGTCTGGTTGGTACTTGAATGGGAGACTGCCTGGGAACACTAGGTGCTGTAGGCTTGGGAAAAGGACTGGGTGGCCTACTCCCAATAAACAATCAGCCACTGAAAACCCCATGAATAGCCGGGAAGCACTAATAATAGTGTTCAACTGTTGTACACAGAGTTGCTATGAGTCGGATACCAACTTCACAGTGCCCAACAACAATAACAACAACAACAACAACAAAAACAACATATCCTTCAAAATCAACAAACAAAGATGAACTCACCCCTCAGTGGGAATCAAGGCTCAGAATCTGGAACCCTAGGGCTTCTTAAAGTCCACCAAGCTCCAATCAGCCCTAATGAAGCTAAACTGCAGTGTGCTCTGCAGCACTTGGGAGACAAATGATATGAGAGGTGGAACCAAAGAAGTGGCATTCCCCTGGGTCTTCAATTAGCCATGGAGTGAAAATGAGACAAACAGCCATGTATAATTTAGAGGTTTGCTCCCTGGTTCTTCCTGCCATGGTAAGACTCTCCCCGAGGAAGGAAATGTAACATGATGAAGGAAATGCTCAGGGCTGGGAGCCGGCCTTCTTGGCTTGTGTTTCCAGTTAGTTCGCTGACTTATTTTGTGACCTTGTCGGCTACTTATTTTCTATCAAAGGGGCTGGTCTGTGAACCAAATGGGCTGTTAAGACTGGGAAGACAATAAGACTGATGTCATCACGAACATCATTTCCTACCTACAAGGTGATATTCTCTTTTGTGTTTTCATCAGTCAAGAAGCTGTGCACTACCATAAGGAAGAGAATAGCTTAAGTAAGTACCAAATAAGTCTGAAACCTTATTGAAGTAACAGAGTGTGGGGGAGAAAAGGATTTATTTTCCAGAAGTGGGTCTTGGTCTAATATTAGCTTTAAGTTGAAGTGCTGAGAACTAAATAAAGAAATTGGAAAGTTGACTTTTGCAAGCAAACCTCAAAAAGTAGTTGTTGAGTTTAGGAACAGATACCTTCTGAGAAAGAAATAAGAGATCCATGGAAGAATCTAGAAAGAAGAGGAATAGAATTCTTCTCCTTCCATGGAATGGATGGAGCAACCTGTTAAATCTCCACACAGCTGCTGGGCAGGCAGGACGTTCCAGATTCAGCCCCTCTAAGTCAGAGAGAAAAACTCTAGGGAGCACAGGAGCAAAGAGGGCCTGTCTTAGAAGGAGATGGTACCATAACACATCACAGTGAAAAGTGAAGGCTTGTATCACACCAGTTGCCAGCCTAGAAGGCCATTGAGAAACCCTCATCAGAGATTAGTATTTCAGGAAGCCAGGAAAATGAATGCAAAAGAAAGATCATTAACAAGTACTTATTGAACACTTAGTATGAAGATCTATATTAAGTCCCTTACATATATTATGTAATTTAATCTCAAGATCACTGTAAGGAAGCTTTGCTTTCATTATAGGTATTTAACTATGGACAGGGCTGGAGATGCAGCTTAGTGGTAGAGTACTTGCTATTGTACATGAGGCCCTGAGTTCAATCCCCACCAAACACAACAGCTTATTTACACACATGATAACCCAGGAGTGGCGGGGATTTAGCTCAGTTGGTACATCGCTGCTCTACAGTCTTTGAGGTCTTGAGTTTGATTCCCAGCACCACAAAAATGGGAGAAGGACGTGGCAATCCACTCCCAAGGCAATCCCCCCAAAAAAATCAGCCATTGAAAGCCCTATGAGGGTAGCCATGAGTTGGAAAAGATTCGATGGCACCTAACAACAACAACAACCAAGGAAGATCTAAAAATTAAAAAAATAAAGCCACATGGGTAACTTATCTCTATATCTATATGCATAAAAGTGGGTGTGATTTATTTTTGTTTTTAAAAATAATTAGGATTAAAAGGAAGCAGATAGATGAACACAATGTTTTGGTCTCAGTTTGCTTCCCTAAACAACATGACGAACTGCCCCAGTATTCCTAAGAATATCCTGGTTTTAGCATACAGACCAGGTACCATAGTCCTAAGCAAACCAGGATAGTTGGCTATTGCATTCCCCCAAAAACTAAGTTCTCAACTATGTAGTGAGTAAATATAGCTCTCTAAGACCCAGAAAGTCTGGAGCAGAATATCAGCATCTCCTGCTTTAATAGGTTTCCCAGATAATGTTGTGCATACTGAGGTTGGAAAAATATGGACTTCAACTAAAAGGATGTAGGTAAAGTATGAATTATCTTTCCTGGCCATGTGTTTCCTTAGAGATCATAAGTGCACAAAAACTTCTTTCTTCACCTTAATTCCCATCTGGTTGAGAATGTGGCACACATAAAATAACTATAGATTAAAAGTAAAGAAAATAAAACCAAGTGCACAATTACAGGAGGAAAATATTAATTGAAAAATATGGAAGAGGGACTGGGTGCAGTGGCTCATGCCTGTCATCCCAGCGACTCTGGAGGAGGAGGCAGCAGGAGGATAGCAAGTTTGAGGCCAGAGGCAGCCTTGGTAACTTAGTGAGACCCTGTTTCAAGATAAAAGAGTAGAAACTGGGCTGGGGGTGCAGTTCAGTGGTAGAGCACTTGCAAACCACAGGGGAGGCCCTGGGTTCAAATCCCAAGTACTGCAAAAAAATAAAAATAAAAAAGATGGAAGAGGTAAGAGTCTAGGCTGAAGGTGAGCAAACACACATTAGCAGGAAAGGAGGGAAGAGGAAAGCCTGCCAATAGGCTTGGGAGTGAGAGGCACAGGGAAAGGCCATCCTCCTTGTGTCAGAGAAGTTCTTCCTCCTGAGACTTCTGCAGGCCTCCAGGGCATCTCTTTTGCCCCATACAGCAGCCACTTACAGTTTGTGTCACTCTCAAACTTGGGACATTTTACCAGCTCTTTAATAAGACTAAATAAATGGTGTCATGATCCGAAAGCATAGCACATTTTGTTTAAAGAAGCACACATTCCTTCTCGCTATTAGACTGTGATAACCTTTGGCAAGAAGTATATATTCCTTTGCTCTGTCTTCTCTGAGAAGAAAAGTTTCTTCTGTTTTCACATGGCCACTGAAGAAACAAAGACTACCATATTTAGTGGAAGACAAAAGGGCACGCTTTTAGAAAAATATTGACTTAGAAATCCTTATCCCTGAGAACAAGATTAGAACGGAGTGATCCAATGAGAAATCTCCACTAAGATTTATAGGATTTAGAAACTTTCTTTTTTTCCCTGGTGCTCACATGTCTCTTTAAGTTGACCCAGGACACTAAATCCATGCTAATTTTAGCTAGCCCCTATGTTTCTGGAAATTAGGGTTTAAATTCCACTTTTGGTAAGCAGGAGAAAGTCATCCTATGAAGCTGCCAGAGTTTGGCCTGGTAAATGAGCATGATTTTATGAAAAAAATTCACTGAGAATAAGCAAATAAACAACTCTATAAAGAAGACTTAGTAAAGTCTGTTTGAATGTTTCACCATGAATATTTATTCTTTTCAAAATCAGTTTAAATTAAGAGCATGCATAAAAAAGTAAGCCTTAGTAGTAGTCTACATAAACCAGCATTTACAAAAAAATAAAAACGATCATGCACATGGCACAGTACTGGAGTTTGTTTCATTCTGTGGTACATGTTGTTGTTGTTAGGTGCTGTCCAGTCAGTATCCAACTCATAGTGACCCTATGTACAACAGGCGAAACACTACCGTCAGTGCTTCTCTGCTGGTCAAAGGGTTTTCAATGGTGGATTGATTTCTGGGAGTGGGTTGCCAGGTCCTTCTCCCAAGCCTACAGCATTTGGTGTTCCCAGGCGGTTTCCTATCCAAATACTAACCAGGCCCAACCCTGCTTAGCTTCCAAGATCTGATGGGATCAGATGCCACAGGGCTACATAGGGTGGCCATAAGTTGGACTCGACAGCACCTAATAACAAAATCGACACATAAGCCAGCATTGATCTCAAGAAACAATTCTTCCCTGCAGATTATCCTAATGGCTGTGATCACATGTTTTTATATTTCTCTTTCCTTACTCTGCACTGTCTTAGCATCATACTTACACAAGGCTTTATTCCTAGATTTAAACTGAGCTAAGGACCGGAGAAGGTATCTCATTCATTCATCTGTTCATCCATTCAGTCCATGTTTACTGAGTGCCTAGGATGCATCAGGCTTCCTTCCAGGTGACTGGAAACACTGTTACTGAATTGTTTACAGTCTTAGGGAGACAGGATTGGAAATCAAGGAAGAAATCGCTGTGACAACTCTAAGTGCTGTCTGAGAGTTAAACTTACAATTCTAAGAACCTAATCTTGAGTGGTCATGGAAGGATTCTCCAGGAAAAGCACTGCTGTGTGGAAGCATCTGGACTTCAGGTTTGTTACAAATAACCAATCAGCAAGGGGAAGTAAGCCCAGTACCAGCCCAGAAAGAGCACGTGTAGAGCCAACGTATCCCCAGGAAAGGCACAGGAAGTTCCTGTGTTCATCTGTCTCCACTAAGTTTTCAGCCTCTGTGCCTTGTACAACCTGAAATGAATCAAAATAATGAAATTCCACTTCCATTAGAGTGTTCGGGAAGAAATATAAAGACAGAATTATCCTTTGTATATTTTTAAGGGCTCTAATTACCCTTAATTTTCTTATGCTTCCTCCCCCCTAGTTCTTGTTATTCAATAGCTTAAGAGGAAAAATCAGTGAGGGGGGAAAAAGCTTACTAAATTTTTGCCCGAAGATGAGTTACATTTGTTTAACAACAGAAATCCGAAGGACATCAGATGTTTCCTCATCTGTGTTCTATACATGCATGAGTTGAAAGTTGGAATAAACATTTTTTAAGCTCAGCACATTTTCCCCTCCGAGTCCGCCAGATGTTGCAGTTAAACACTAAGCTGGTGGTTAGTAATCAGGCCCTTCTTTGATGGTAATCAGTTTTTACTGATCAGTGAAAGAGTGTTTCCAATAATTCTCTCCTCATTTATGAAATAGAGTATATGCCTAATTTGCATCAGCTATACATCGGAGCACGCATTTGCCATTTGCTTATAATAATAATGTCTCAACAGCCAATCCACAAATGAGTAAAATGGGATTATTTTAGGTATATATTTGGACTGGAGAAGACATTTCTTTTCTGACTGATGAAGATTCTAAACATCTTTTTAGTCTGAGGCAATATACACTAAATTCAAAGTATACAGTAATAAAAAAAAGAAAGATTCCAAACACTGTAAAATATATTCCCACCTCAATCTTTCCCCTCCACTGTTAAGTTTCTTGGTGCAAAACTGCAGCTCATTTTGCATTGCTTCTTGCAACAAAATGCGATTTTTCTGGTAGAACACTTGTTGCTTTTTTCATGCTGTATTTAATAGAAACTCTAAGTAAATCCAAAATACAGCTGCTTCTGCTCTGATAAGCAGCCAAAATTATCTAAAAAAGGGAGGACATCTCCTTTCAGACAGGAGCTTCCCAGTTGCATAATGTTTCTCATACTGATTACTTAAAAAGTAGCAATTATGTCACTGAGGACTAATATTCAAGAAACAATATCAACAGTAGTTCTAGGAAGTTTAACTTAAACCACTGAGGCATGATCTCTATGTTGCTTGATGGGAAAATATAATGCAGTACAGAGAACACAGTTTTACTTTTGAATGCAACAGTATACTGATTGAACTAAAATTAGTGACCCAAAATGAACTGATTCTTTTTGCCACCAGTAACACTTCTTTGTTTTTGGCTAAACTTAGGGAGGTAATTATATGGGATTTAGTTACATTAGAGTAAAATCACTCATGTGAAACATCATTTTACAGGATAGTTTTGATAAAATTTCCAAAAAGAGAGTGCTGCTTTTATTGTACTATTTATAACAAGTAATTTAAAATCTTTTATGGTGGTTTAATGATAAAAATATGGGAGAAGGACATGGCAATCACCTCCCAAAGCAATACTGAAACTATCAGCCATTGAAAATTCTATGAGGGTTACTATATTGCTCCTGTTTTTAGGTGCCATCAAGTTGTGTCTGACTGGTAGTCATAGTGACCCTCATAGGGCTTTCAATGGATTGTTTGGGGATTGCCTGGAGAGTGGGTTGCCATGTCCTTCTCCTGTTTTTGCCATGCTGGGAATCGAACTCAGGACCTAGGAGACTGAAGAGAGGCACTCTACCAACTGAGCTAAATAAATCCCAGCCCAAAGGATTACCATGAGCAGAACTCAACTCACCAGCACCCAATAACAACAATGATAAAAATGTTTAGAGTATTTCCTTGCATCTTCCTTTTCTTCCTTCCTCCAAATTAAGTACCTTTAAAGTATTTTTCTTTGGGAATAATGTATCGCATTCTACCACACACATACACACACACATACATACACATACATATACACACACACATAAAAATTGTACGGGCTGGATTTCATTTTTACTTATTTTCCCATCTTTCTTTTTAAAAATTTAGTTAGTTAGTTTGCAGTACTGAGGAGTTGAACCCAGGGCCTTACACATAGTAGGCAAATGCTCTACCATGGAGCTGGACCCCTAGTCCCTTCCTCTTTTTCTTGTAATTGTGAAATTGTCATAAAATGAGATCTACCTTTCTAACAAAAAAAATTTATTTGTTTGTTTTTTTTTTTGGTGCAGGGCAGCCTGTACGTTCTAGGCAATGCTCCACCACTGAACTATATTCCCAGTCTGTTGGCTTCAGTTTTTAACAAAGGAAAAGTTTTGTGCTCCCAAAATATTCACACAAAGTACATAAGCAGCCTGCACTGTCTCAGTCGTAGTATGTAGTAATTCTCACATCTTTCAATTTTATAATTTCACTGAAAAATAAAAGGACTTCATTAGAATGCCCAACTTATTTTGCTGAATAACTACAAGCGGTTACAAACTTAGGAGCTGTAGACAAATGGAATTCCCAGACTAGAACCTATACAATTTAAGACACAGCTTCTCCTCTCTTGTACACTGACTGCAGACCCTGACAATACCTCAGAACACACACATTGTGACTTGACTGGGTGTCCAAGGTCAAGTGCAGAGTCTGCGCTGTACTAAGTGATGGCTCATTCATCATTGTGGTGATGTTGCCCTACCACAGGAGACAAGGCTGCATTTGGGTTCAGAGCATGAGTTTTACAAATGGTGATGGTTTTGCATTGGATCAAAAAGTTGAATTTCAAGATGAGTGAAACAACATGAGAACAACACAGGGCTATTCTTAAGGGAACTGACCCATTCTAGGAGCTGATAACTCTCTCAACAAGGATAACAGCTATGATCTCACATTTAAGAGGTTACCACTCAAATCAGATGAGACACCTTTGCATTTCATTCATTGGTCTAGATTTCTGTATCGCAAGGGTCTCAAATACCTCACCACAGTGAATGTTTGGCAAATGGGATAGTAATTCACCCAAAAGCTAACCTGAACTAAGAGTAATGCACGTAACGCGGGGCACATACTAATTCCAAGATAATGCTTTGCCTTCTCAACATGAGCCCACCTTCTTGAAGGTATCATTCCACTTTTAAAGAAAGTGTATAATAAACATAATAGCTGTTAGTGTAAAGGGAATGGGAACTTATATCCTTTACATCATACCAGAAAAATCATTAAGTACGATGTATAACTGCTCTTCAGTGCATCTTCATCAACTGTAACCTTCGGTTGTTCTTGCAAGTGTAGAGATTTTTAATACTTAAAAATAAACAAGTAAATTCTCTGTGCTCCAGAGAGCATATGGACTTTATGATACAAAGACATCATGATCTTTATTTTTTATAACTTCATTTTTAAAAAGATAATGGCTAACGATCTATAAAAACATAAGTCTATTCCAACACACATAAACATCAAGATAGAGCTGAATGGACCTATGAAAAGATACACAAGTCACTCGTTTTTTAAAATTTGGTACTACATTTTTCTGAATGACTCAATTCTAATCTTCCAGGATGGCAATTTTCTCCTCCCTTTTATTCTTCTCTTTTATTTCTAGCCTTGCCTGTGTGTTCCTTCCATCACCATCCCTACCCAATGGCTTTGTTGACACAAAGTTGACATTAATCTGGTTATAGGTGGCCTCTGTGTGTGTGTCTTTACATCACAATATTTAGTCCTCTCAAAATAAATTTAGTATGTGAAAAAAAGGTAAAACCATCATCCCAGAAAGTCTCAAAGTTTAGTGGTTCATCATTGTGGATTAATATATACATTAACCATGGTCCTTTTAAAAAAACAGCTCACAAAAGAAGTTATGAGAGGCATGTTAACATGCTAACAACTAAACAAGATCAAATATAACAAAATATTGTAAATACATAGCTGCCTAAAATACTGTTTATTGTTGTCTATTGCAGAGTAGCATTTTGCGATATTGGAAAGTTGTAACCTACTGAGGAGAGAGAATATTTTCAAGTAAAAATTCTGCTTTATATTAAGGCTGAGGAAAACAGTACTAGATATCAAATGTGAAATGAGTATAGTTGAGAAGGCAAAAACAGGGTGGCTGGGTTTTAAGTGATTGGAGATCAGCAGAAATCAAATGATTTGAGAAACCTCTTGAGAAATTCAAAACTCAGTACAACCTAAGATGCAAGTGCAAAAGTGGTGTTTTTTTTTT